>OY856409.1:454413360-454635860 GCA_963693085.1 Alisma plantago-aquatica | reverse complement strand
AGCATTCCCCCATGTGAGTCAATGTGTCCCAGGAAAGGATGCATTGGACTCAAAGGGAGCAATGCACCCTAGATGGAGATGCTTTCCCCTGAAACATGACATTCTAAAGATTAAGATGTGAATTGTTATAATTTGATAATAAAAATAGAAAAAAATGTACTAGTTCAATTTTTTGCCCCAGATTAAATGTACTGGCTCGTTGAACATAATTAAAAATCAAGGCAACTGAAGACAAGAATTATATAAAAATAAGGCTTATAAAGGTAGAAATGAAGAGGGAGAGGGAGGACTTAAGAGCAATGGATGGAAACAAGTGTGCATGCTTTTGTTGAATTGTATATCATTTGATGCACCACCAACCCCGCCGTGATATTCAATAAACCAAGACTATGAATTGAATATTGGTGGCAGATAATAAAGACATATATTAAACCCAAAACCACACATTAATTTGGGTGTGCCACTAGTATTGCTTCTATCTAGGATTCACTCCAAGTATCATATTAAAAGACTAAGTTTGTTTACCAAAATCTCTAATGTAGTACTCAATTAACTACCCCATTTAGCTACCTTATTTGCATTTTAGATCATTATATCGTTAGCTATATCAGTTTCAGTTTTAACACATTTGGATCTGAGCAATTAAGCTATAATAAGATCCTTGGTTATAACAAATATTGGTGGCATGCCCAGAGTCTGTGTGTTTTAAGATTTAATATGTTTTTGAATTATTTGTCACCAACAATCAATTCCCAATCTCGAATTATTTAAAAGATCATTTTTACCAAAATCTCTAAGGTTATACTCCATTAACCACCCCATTTAGCTACCTTATTTGCATTTGGATCATCTTATTGTAATACTTGTATCTTATCTACTGAGACTAACCTAGTTCGAGCCAAGATGGTCCAAAATCTAAATCCAACTAACTGAAAACTATTTATAACTAAATCTCTGAAGAGATGATTAACACTCATCATTGGTTAATGTATCATTTTGGTATTTCAGGCAACCCTTAGATGGAAGAAAAGTTCTCACAACTACCTAGAGTCATGGTCAAATTTGACCAAAGAGAGTGAAAAGCCCATTCACTTATTACAATGATACTAATTAGAGCTAATATGATCCTAGTTGGAGTAAGAAATTTCTATCATTATTCCCACTAAATATATGGTCAAAATGTGCAAGAAGTTTTGAAGGGCGATCCCAAATTACCACAAGTGTTGGTCCCACTTTATGACTAACAAAATAGTAGTCTCAATTAACAAATTATGAAGTTTGAACTATGCATAGTTAACTTATGAAATAATGAAGTCTTAATTAAGTCTTTAACATCATTCAAAACATGTAAATAGGATTTTAAATTATGGATATCACAAAATTCTATCTCAAAGTGAGGTATGTGACAAAGATCTACTATATTGAAAATTTCTATATTCATTATCATATACCATTCTACATTAAGATCATACTATAAAAGTAAACAACAAACTTTAAATCTCCTTAAATAAACACACCATGCAAGACCTACATACAAAATTCTAGACCTCATTATATTGAGATACAAACAAGGTATCTCATCTCTAGTGGAGTCAAATAGACAGTCTCTACTGATACATAGATGACCTAATGTCATCACTGAAAACTAAAAGTAATACATGTTTCAACTTTTACCCATGGAAGAATAGATCTATGGTTCTTAGGCTTGCTCAAGTAAGCATCTTGGTTTTATTTCCACATTAGTATTGTATCCATATTTAACCTCAAAAATACCATTTAATAATGTTTTCACGCAGTAATCATCACAATCAAGAATATGGGATTAAGAAACCCTATCTCATGGCATTCCACTTATAAAGAGAAGATAAGATAAGTATGCTTAAAATGCCCTTAAAAACCCTAAGTCAATAGTAGCTCTAAAGTATTGGTACTGCTACAATCATCATCATCATAATATTTACTAGAAATAACCATGCATTATTGTTAGCTTCATCATATTATGTAATAATGCTTAATTATGGAGAATTAATTCTTATCTTATGATATAATATGCCACAAGAAAGTTCTCTTTCAATTGAACATATCACATTTATTGATAGTGTTTTGATCTTTATGAATCTTCCCTTATCTTATGATTTCCATCTTCAAACATTAATAAATATAAGTATGATTCACTAGGAGGTATTTCATATTTTGATGAACATTTAAAGTTAAATTGTTAAATAGTGACCACAATTGAATACCTAATTTATAGTTCAACATATATGTCTTGCATAAGATATAGTTCACCAATACAAAAGTAATTACAGAACAAATTAGGTCCTAGAGAGAATTATTTATTATCATTTTATGCACTTCATATCATTCACTTATTCTTAAATTAAGATGTGTCTACGATATTGATAGTGGGGTTAAAATCGAGAGAATATGAATTTACTCATATTAATTTGGTTTCTTAGCAAATACATAAATTACTTTTGGTTGAATTCAATAAAGAAGGATTGAAACCCACTCAACATTAGGGTTAGGGGTGACATACACAATCTCATATGTTATACATACAAGAACTTCACAAAATATTATGCTGAAACTCCTCCGTGAACCTTTTTTCTTCTCCTCTTCCAGATTTGGAATCGTGGAATAGAAAAAAGTGAAGGATCATACTTTTAGATTCCATGAGGATAAGGAGAGAAATTCAAAATTCTATATACAAGAGTAATGAAGGTGTTCTACTTATCCAATATGCTTCCATTGTACTTCCAAACATAGTATCATATGCCACCAAGGTCAAGCTCTCTTCACAAAAAAACATAATTATGCACTTCTGAAGTCAAATTTGGTCCTCTAGAGGTTAGATGGTACAAAATGGGTTTTTATATGTAGGGGCGGAGCCATAAATTCGATATTGGGGTGGGAAAATAATGTGAGTGATGAAACGTCAAAATTGCTATATATAATGCACTACAAGAAGTACGGAAACCATATTATAAAGTATGATTTGGATCAACATCTACTACTCTTATAAGCATATATTTCATCAATTATAGTTGTAATATTACCCAGTAATGCAATGTAATATTTCTTGACATGGTATATGATCCATGGTATACAATACTAATTTTCAAAAAATAAACCTAGATATGTTAATTTAAATTATATTGAAGATGTGAGTGGAAGTGTTTGAATCTGATGCATAATGAAATAGACTTTAATGAGTAACTCTGTAATCCTAAAACAAAAGATAAAAGTAACAACCATAATTGAAGAAGAAGGGTGAGAACATTATAAATTACATTTACGATAGTCAAATGAGACAAAGGAATATGTTGATTGCACGATCCCAACAGAGAAAGTGGTGCATCTTCAATGGAACACATACTAATTGATGTCCATGTGTCCATGGATCAATTTTATGCTTATTAGTTCAAGCTATATGGAACACATATGGTTTCTATTGAAGTATATACATTTGCTTGCTTTAATATATTAATGACACTATAAACATGCATCAAAGTTGCAGGCACATCTGTAGTTCTACATTTGTGAAGATAAACTTTTTTTTGATAGGAAAATATATATTATGGCTGAGCCCAATACAAAAATGAATGAATGACAAAACAAACTTATTGACTGGTGATGGATGGGATCGCAGTAGTTGTAAGATAAAAAATGTTAATAGTGTTTAATACCTTTGTGCGGCTACCAAGGAAATATCTAGAGCACATAACTCACAATGGACTAGTGTCAAGAAACAAGACTCTGACGAATGGGGAAGAGATATCTCCTTCTTTGTATATTCTCATTCTATTATCGTGATGTTGGTATGGTAGACAGTTGAAGACAATGTGAGTCATCTGAAAACTACAGTCAATGGCAAAATCACTTGATGAAGCATTGAAACAGGTGACAGAGAGCTGAGGTACTACTATTGGGTCTGGTACAATTATGCTAAGGAAGGATATACCCGTTTTAGATAACGTTTCTAGTTTATAATAAGTGACCAAGAGAAAAAGAATTACTCCACCAATAATTAAGCAAGATTTTGAGTTTGTTGCAATTATCTTGCTTGAAAATGAAAACAATTAGATTTTTTTGTTTCCCGCTTTCACATTGTTGAACTCATAGATAAAATTGGACTTCCATGTATATGAGCCTGCCTAATGGAAACTTTGTTTGGACTGGGGGGGGGTATGACCCCATCTTCCCCCGACTCTCTCTTTGACTTTATGTGTGTCTAACAATAATGATAGGGGGTTAGAGAATCTTCACATTCAATTGAACTTGAGTTGTAAAATTTTAAGTTTGATTGCATCAAAAAATTATTTGATCTCTTGAAAGGTTGAATGACTTGTTTCACAAGTTGTATGACATGTTGCACAAGTCGGATGACATCGCCAAAGTTATTCATTCTAAAAAAATCTATCCATCATCTGATTTGGTCGATTTTGACTTGAAAGTTGATCGACTTGTAGGAACGCCTTGACATAAGAATATATATATATATATATATATATATATATATATATATATATATATATATATATGTGTGTGTGTGTGTGTGTGTGTGTGTATCTATATATATAGGTCTTCCTCTACTCCTTTTAATTATTCTTGACTCAATAAACTTGCTTCAAATAAGTTCATTTGTTGGTCTATGCTACACATTTTCATACCATTTTAGATGACCTTTATGCAACTTGTCCTCGATGCTCACACTTTCACTTTTTTCTTGGTATATCATTCCTCAAATAATCCTACCTGTCTTCCTACACATCCATCTCAACATACACATTTTGACCACAATTGACTAGTTGATATCTTGTTTCTTCACTATCCAACATTCACTCTGATATTGAATAGCTAGCCATATAGTTGTTCTATAAAACTTACTTTTTAATCTGAGAGGAAACTTATCATCCCATACTACTCCAGTTGCATTCCTCCACTTCAACCATCCTACTATGATCATGTGACAAACATCATCTTGAACCTCACCCTTCCTTTCAATAATGGAACCCAAGTAACAAAACCTATCACATATTGGTCCATCCATTCCATCCAACTTGACCCCACCAATCATAATTCTAGATTCGCTAAAATTGAATGTATATATTCAATTTTGCTTTTAATGGACATAAATCCATTAGATTCTAATATATTTCTCCAAGTTTCAACTTTATAATTCAATATATCTTTTTCTCATTGAGCAACACAATCTACCAAGGGATATTATCTTGAACATGGTTTGTCAACTCATCCATAATAAGAACAATTTGATATGGACTGAGTGTAAATCCTTAATGTACCTAAACAATGATAAGCAAAGTTTGTGTTTATCCTACAAGAGTCCTAACACTTGCCATCATACATGTATTTGATTAGGTTAATGAATTAGATAGGCACACTCTTTTTATGCAAAACCTCCATAACACTTCAATGGGCACTTGGTCATAGGCCTTTTCCAAATCCATAAACATCATATGAAGATCTCTTTTGTTTTCTCTATACTTCTCCATAAGACTTCTTAACCGAAAAAATTACATGTGTTGATGATCTTCCCGGCCTAAGATAAATTAGTTTTCTAATATTTGTGTCAGTGTTCTTAGCCTTTGCTCCATAATCCTCTTCTAAAGATTCATAGTATGACTCATCAACTTGATATCTTTGTAGTTTGTGCAGCTTTGAACATATTGTTTCTTCTTTTAGATTGGGAATATAGTACTATTTCAATATTCATCTAACATCTTCTTTGTCTTCATAATCTTATTAAATAAAATTGTTAACACGTAGCTCCTTGGTCCTCCATAATCTTCCATACATCAATGTGAATATTGTCTGGACTGCATGGCTTTTTCATTTTCATCCTTTTCAAAGCATTCTTGACCTCAGACAGTGAAACTCATCATGTGCTAGTGATATCTTTTGCATTCATCTCACCTGAGTCTCTTATGTTATTCATGAGATATCCATTGAAAAGTTTATGAAATTAGTTTCTCCATTGAATCTTTATATCATCATCCTTCACCGACACTCTGCCATCTTCATTCTTGATGCACTTTACTTGATTCAAGTTTCTTCCTTTCCTTTCTCTAATATGATCCATTTTATAAATATCTTTTCCCCTTCTCTAGTGACCAACTTCTTATATGTCTCATCAAAGTAGCTAGACCTTGCTTCCTGAACTACCTTCTTAGCATCTTTCTTTGCTTGCTTATATATCTAAAAAGTTACATTATCTCTAGATTTAGGTAATATTTTATAGATTTCCCTTTTGAGTTTAATAGCTTTACATACTTATCATTTGACCACCAAGTTTCTTTCTGTAGAGGCGCACACCCTTTGGACTATTTCAAAACCTCTTTGGCAATTTCTATTTTGTGGAAGATCATACTTTGACACAGAAAGTTAACACTAGACTTTAAGTTTCAATTCTCTCCTTGATAAGTTTACCCTAAAATGTCAATTTCTCTTCTCCTTTAAGATTCCACCACTTGACCCTTCGATCTTGTCTTTTGTTATGCTTACCTTTCTTGATTTTCATATTCACATCCAAAATTACCAGCCTATGTTGAGTGATGAATTCTTCCCTAGGGATCACTTTATAGTCCTTGCATATTTTTTGATCCATCTTTATCGTAAGGAATTAATCAATTTGGCTACAATTTCACCAATTCTTGAAAGTAATAATATGAGGATCTCTTTTCTTGTAATGTGTATTTGTCAAAAACAAATCATAAGAAACTACAAAATCTCAAATCCTCTCTCCTCCATTTCTACTTCCATATCTAAAACCTCCATGAACTCTCTCATATCCAACTTTTCTACTAACCACATAGCCATTTAACTCACTCCCGATAATGTTTTTCTCCTTAATCAATATTCTTTGCATCAGTTGATCCATATTATCCCAAAAATCCTTCTTCACCTCCTCACAAAGGCCAACTTGGGGGGCATAAGCACAATAATATTACAAATCCCCCTCCAAGGACAACCCTATTAGCAATGATTCTATCACCCATCTGTGTGATCTTGATGACATCATCCTTTAACATCTTATCAACAATAATTCCAACGTCATTTCTATGTTTGTCAATACATGTATACCAAATTTTATATCATGTGTGTCTAATCTCTTTACATTGTTCCCCTGTCCACTTGGTTATCTTCAAGAATGTTAACTTATCTTCTAATCGTGGAATCCACTATCTTCAAATATTTCCTATCAAAGAGTTAAAATTCTAATATCCCACTCTAATATATTTTTATTCAACATATTTTTTACATGTATCTTTGAAAATGTTATCCTTGCATAGTTTTCATTACATACGGATAATGATATTACATGACTAGATTTTATATCCAGACCATTACAAAGTGTGAAAACCCCTACTTTTCTTTCAACACAACAGGATGTCAATGTGTCAAAACCCCATGTATTTTTGTCAATGCACATGGGTGCCTTGCAACAAGTCACTAGGTAGAGACGCTTCAATGGAAATTTTTATATATGTATATATATATATATATATATATATATATATATATATAGAGAGAGAGAGAGAGAGAGAGAGCGAGAGAGAGAGAGAGTCAGGCTAGAATACACTCGAGTGTACGGATCGCACGAATACACTCAAGTGTGTTTGGATATCAAGACTATTTAAAAAAAATGTAAACCATTGATCTTCACTGTCATACTATAACTAGGCTACATACAAATTTTGAGCCCATTTGGATGAGTGTAAGTCACTCATCCAAGGGAAACAAAATCGATGCGCGAAACTAATTTGAAATGCATAATTTTTGTGGTCTTTATAACATGAGCTATATATATCCAAATGTGCTCAAATTTTGCGTATGAGTTGTTCACAAGATGTTTAAGAAGATCAATGGATTAGATTTTCAAAAAAAATATTGCATCATGAAAAACTACTTGAGTGTATTCCGCTCCGGATACACTCGAGTGTATTCTAGCCTGACTCTCTCTCTCTCTCTCTCTCTCTCTCTCTATATATATATATATATATATATATATATATATATATATATATATATATATATAAGGTCCATATTCAATACCCACCTATTTCAGTTAATTTTTTTGGAGTTTCTTACTTTTGACATGTAGAGGATTACTTTACTTTGCAAATTGTTACTTTTCATACATAGATAGTTATATTTATAACAACAGATTCAAAAATACATATATATATATATATGTTGTATATTTTTCTCAATTTTACTTTTTTAGTCGTATAGTTACTTTTTTATCATCATAGTTACTTTATTGTCCAGTGAGTTACTTTTCTGACCGTGTAGTTACTTTTTTGACTGACAGGTAGTGAAAATCCAGACCTGCCAGCCGAGTATTGAATGAATGCCCATATATATACACACATACACACGCCCATATATATACACACACACACACACACACACACACACACACATATATATATATATATATATATATATATATATATATATATATATATATATATATATATATATATATATATATATATAGTCAGGCTAGTGTACACTCGAGTGTACCGGAGGCACCGTACACCTCAATCATTTTTAAAGATGCAGAAACTTTTTGAAAATTCTAAACCGTTGATTTTCTTAAATATCTTAAGAACATACTATATAATAAATTTTAGCTCATTTGGATACTTATAGGTTGTGCATCTAAAGGAGGCATGAATCATGCATTTCAAATTAGTTTTGTGCGTCGATTTTATTGTCCTTGGATGAGTGACTTACACTCATCCAAATGAGCTCAAATTTTGTATGTGGCCTATTATTATTGTAACCATGAAGATCAATGGATTAGATTTTGGAAAGACAAGGTCTAGATAGGCAAACACCATTGAGGTGTATGACGTAATCTGTACACTCGAGTGTATTCTAGCATGACTATATATATGTATATATATACATATATATACATATATATATATATATATATATAGTGGTGGGACAAAGCAAAGAGTGGCCAAGAGGAGTATAGACCGACCGCAGAGACGACCCCTCACCAAAAATGTATGAAATCTGACTTAAATGACAAAACTAGCCTGTGTTGGCCTACTCACGAACCTTTTTATGGTAGTAGAGAAGTGGACGAGGATCACAGAAGTATTCTCACTATGGTGATTTGGTGCAATTTGCCTGGCATTTCCCAGTTCTCTCAAAACAAACAGATGTCTAGTGATAGGAACGAAGTAGCTCGACCATAAGGGAGATGGATCTCACCTCCTGGAATGTGCGCAGGCTCAACAAGCCCCTACATCAAGAAAATGAACAATGATGTTCAACATTACCAGATGTGGGTGGTAAGGAAATTGTCAGAGGTCCACGCCACAAGAAAATATGGATAGGGGTGTGCCATGTATTCTCGAATAGGGGGGATGGGGGAGGACTTGTCATATTTAGAATCTTTCTGCGGTGTGCTTTGTTTACTATTCTTTCGTACTCTCTTCTCTTTACCATGCGAGAGGTCAGTAAAGCATGAGCGCGACATGCTATGTTTTCTCCCCCCATTGCTAGTAGGTTGATGGGTCACACGCCCGACACACACGTTTTGGCCTTGCATTTTTTTCGGCCAAATCCAGATTTCATTTTTCTTCTCCCTTGGGGACCTTCCGAGGAGATTGGATCACTCAGCAATTATTCTCTCATTAACTGATGTCAATCTTTCTCATCTTTCCAGCATGTCTTTCTTATTTGCCCACGTGGCGGTGGAAAAAAATCCCTTAACAATTACTTATTTTGGGGCTTTGCTCTTTGCTTGAGATTATAATGATGATTATCTATCGACATCTGAGTCAGTTATAGAATCTGATCTTGACTATAGGTCCTATAGGTCATTCTTAGAGGGGAATTCGACGCCCCATCTTTTGACTGTTGTCAACGGTTCAATGTTCAATTCTACTCTATAGAGCGACATTCCTTATTCAATGTGAAACCTTAGCTTTCTAAGTCATTTTTCGAGGGTATATTTCATATATGTGGTCCTTTTTTTAAAATCTATCGACTCATGCTACCTTTTCTCGTGAATCCCGTAGAGCGAGGGACAAAGTAGCTCGACCGTAAGGGAGAGGGATGAATTGACCTACAGAGAGAGGGACAAATCGACCTTCAGGGAGAGGAATCGGTGGACAAGCATTGACCTTCAGGGAGAGGAATCGGTGGACAAGCGTCGTCACTTTAGGACTAATTTCTACTATTGGGATCAATGCGCTATCCAGACTTGAATAATTGGAATTCACTTCCGTTCTATTATTATTATAGAGAATGCCCGGTCTGTTCTCAGTCTAAGTCCGTGCTTGATTAGAGAAGGAAGGGAATGATCAATCGTCGAATTGGATGATGGAATCTTTCGGTAGTTTGAAATAGATTTTGCTTGCCTTATTCTTCACATTTATATTACGCTGGGGGGAGAATGTGGGACTTGTGATCGCTCGATAGGGCATTCCATCGAGCGATCGTTCCCCTTTGTGATGACAATTTGACCCCCGGTACGAGACCTCATTCTATTTTGTATGAACATGGGAATTCAGATATGTACTGCTTTCTGGGAAGGCCTACATGACCTTATTAAACAAGGATCTTTTCATATATGGTACAACCTCAGGGGTTTCCCGGAGTACTCTACGCATGTTTGTCGTCTTTATAAATCTATGCATGGGCTTAAACAGGCTCCTCGCGCCTGTACGGCTTAGCTCCTTTCTCATTGATACTTGTCCATCCCTCTTTACGAACTTGTACAATCGATGCCACAGAGATAGACAACTCTATTATCGAAGAGATCAGGAAAGAGGTGATGATTTGGCTCCAGATATCGAGAGGTGTGGAAAGAGCAGCTGTGAGAAGCAGAAAAACCATAAAAAATGACAGATTGTTCGTGAGGATTTCCACGGAAAGACCTCATATATATGTATGTGTGTGTGTCTCTCTCTCTAAAATATATATGCATATGTATGTGTGTGTTTTCACATACATGTTTATATGTGTATGCATGCATATGTAGATATATACAAATCATACGTGCATCCCACGTGGGAACACATACACACGCACACACGCGCAACACACACACGCACCAGAGCGGAATACACTCAAGTAGTTTTTCATGATGTAATATTTTTTTTGAAAATCGAATCTATTGATCTTCTTAAACATATCGTGAACAACTCATATATAAAATTTGAGCCCATTTGGACATGTATAGCTCATGTTATGAAAACCACAAAAATTATACATTTCAAATTAATTTTGTGCGTCGATTTTGTTGCCCTTGGATGAGTGACTTACACTCATCCAAATGAACTCAAAATTTATATGTTGTCTAATTATAGTATGAAAATGAAGATCAGTGGTTTACATTTTGCAAAAAAATAATCTTGATATGCAAACACCACTTGAGTGTAGTATGTGATCCGTACACTCGAGTGTATTCTAACTTGACTTTCTCTCTCTCTCTCTCTCTCTCTCTCTCTCTCTCTATATATATATATATATATATATATATATATATATATAGTCAGGCTAGAATACACTCGAGTGTATTTGGAGCATAATACACTCCAGTAGTTTTTCATGATGCAATTTTTTTTTCTTCCAAAAATCTAATCCGTTGATCTTCTTAAACAACTTATGAATAGCTCATATACAAAATTTGAGCACTTTTGGACATTTATAGGTCATGTTACAAAGACCACAAAAATTATGCATTTCAAATTAGTTTCTTGCGTCGATTTTGTTGTCCTTGGATGAGTGACTTAAACTCATCCAAATGGGCTCAAAATTTGTATATAGACTAGTTATAGTATGACAGTGAAGATCAATGGTTTATATTTTGTAAAAAATAGTCTTGATATGAAAACACACTTGAGTGTATTCGTGCGATCTGTACACTCGAGTATATTCTAGCCTGACTCTCTCTCTCTCTCTCTCTCTCTCTCTCTCTATATATATATATATATATATATATATATATATATATATATATATATAGAGAGAGAGAGAGAGAGAGAGAGAGAGAGAGAAAGAGAGAGAGAGTATATATATATATATATATATATATATATATATATATATATATATATATATATATATATATATATATGTGTGTGTGTGTGTGTGTGTGTGTGTGTGTGTATAACTGTTAGAAACTGGTATATCGGGCAGTGGAAAAACAATAATAAAAATTGTCATGATGGCCCCGCAGCAGGATCTTGTTGTAATGGCGTAGCAAAAACTATGAGCTATGAGATATCTCGAGTCGCCAAAAACCGGTCTGCGACGTGATCGCATGAAAACAATGCATGTTACGGCTGTGGACTTCTTTCTTTACATGTACACGCTGTGAAGGTGGTCCCCAAATGCAATTGGATTGTGCTTATGCTTCTACTTATCCACGTGAATGGACGTTAACTTTGTTTGGAAGGAGGGTGTCAGCTAGTGGAGTGCTAGCATTGCGGATTGATTTCTCTAGATTAATTAGAACTATGCCACTAACAAAATTGGAGTCCCTTACACACATTCAAAACGGAAGTAAGTTTCCTTATATGAAAAGTCCCCCTATAAATACTATATTAACCACAACCATGATAAAATGGTTATTACTATATTTACTTAACCATAAGTAAATAAATGGAATATCCTCATCTCCAAGTGCATCATTACGTCTGTGATCCTGTAGGTTTCACAATACATTGGTAATAATGTCTGTACTCATATTACAACTTTACAAACAATAAACATATCTAGCAATACATCATTGTCACTCAAGTAAGTAATTAACTTGGACAACAACTTCAAGCTTACCTTGTCCAACTTACCTTGTCCAGTGTTACCCTAACTATACTAATCCTTTATTATCAATACCCAAATTGAATCTGAGGCATAGAAATATCATCCACTTAATACTCAATCTATGGTTCTTGATATAGAGTAAACTATCAAGATAGACATGAGCTCAATATCCAATATTGACTCACATGAGTATGGTCGTGCATTTCATACTCTCACTCATCAAGTGGTTAGGATCTCAATCCAAAAGAAGAGATAAATTCTATCTACATCACATGCAATTATCCAAATGTGTCAAAATGCGCCCAATATCTTGATGGCAACCCTTATTCAAGGTCTTATTAAATAATGTAAAGTACACTGAACAGCAATGACTATTGCAATGACTTTCGGTATAAGGACCATAGTCACCATTATAACATTGAGAGTGACTACCATTTCATGGCCTCTATATATCGTTCCTAAGATGGGTATGTCCAATGCACTTGTTCTTTAACAAGCACCAATGTGTCTGACTTGATACCAATATCATGACTAATGAGTTGTAAACTTGTAATCATAATTCATCACACACACAGTACACACTAGTCTTTATGTATTATTGTTATCCTAATTTACACAATAACAAATGACTCGAGACAAAACAAGAACGAATACTATTAGCATATATATATGAGCTCAAGTATAGGTACTCAATACAAAATCATATGTCATTGAGTTAGCCATTCTTAGGAAATTATGATATTAATTATTATCTCAAACTGGAACAAACGTAATAAATAGAATTTCATTTGTCAATAATAAAATCAAATAGAACGTATCACATTACAATCACCATATGATTGGATCCCAGGAGATACACACCAACAACAACAACTCTTACAACTTTATAACCTCCTTGGGACTCAAGGGAGGTTGTGTTGGGGAGTTTAAGCTTGAAGGATGGATTGGCAACTCAGTTGATGCATTCTCATATTTTCCTGGAGATTTCATAGTATATGCAATATTGTTCCACTTCACTCCTTTTCTACGTTTTCATCACATTGATCAAAACTCATTGTATAGGGAATGCATGTACGTACTAATCCTCCCTTTATCATTTTTAATTATCATAATAATAATTATTATTATTTTTATTATTGTTATTATAGGTATTGCTATTATTATAATTTCCTACCTATAACCTTGTCAGCTAGAGAAAGAGACTGAGTTAATTTTTTAAAGTCCTTGGAGCTTTTGGATTGGAGAGAGATTGACCCTAGGGCGATTTTTTCCTAAATATAAGGGGTTTTATTTCCTACTTGATAGCCCAGAAGCAACTATAATCAATATTAATTTGATGACCTTGTTTGCTACAAAATTTGTGTCAACTCAATCTAGAATCGTTGAGATATGGTGTAATGAGAAAATTTGTGGTGATTTTGTAGGAGTAGAATGTTTTAATACTTATTGTGACAACTTTATTAATTGCGATGAATTTGACCTAATTTATCTAGATGGAATGGAGTCTAGAAAATCAAACTCTAGTATATGTAAATATCGAGAAATGGCATGAGAATATGTATTTTATAAATTAGAATTTGTAGAGATTTATGTATCTTATCCATTCTATTTTTTATTTTCTATTCATTAAATACGATAATTAAGTGAATGATATATCCCTAAAAGAAATGAATCGACATCAATATTACCTTTTAATGAGAAATGTGATGATGAAATTATATAATTTATGATGTGATGATAAAATGATATGCTTGGTATTAGGAAACTTCCATGGTTGCTAAATTGTGATTAGTAATGAATAACATCTATTTTAGGGAAAAATTACCTAGATATTGTCATCCTAACTTTATATATAATGTTTACATATTTCTTGCTATTAAAATATATAAATATAAGTGTTAATGATTACATGAAAAGTAAAATCAGATGTACTACATATATGCCTTTAAAAAAATCATGAAAATATAACAAGGTCCATATTGGATAAGTGAAACTTCTTTCCTTGTAGAGTGCTATGATGGGTTGTGAGAAGTAACCTATGTCTTAGTCTATGTATTGAGAAATCCATGTGCATTAAGGGGGACTAGCATTGCCTTTATCTAGGTGATAGACACCCTGGTATTTGTAGATGTTACTTTAACTACTTGTTAAGTTATTCATGTGAACTCCATCAATGTTTTTATGACTATATGATGATGTTTATTAGTTTATCTTGAGTTATTATGTGAACTATGAGGTCATACCGTGTTGTCAAGTGTCTACCATGAGTACATGGGACATAGGGTGAGTGTATTAAAGTCGATGTAATGCTCTAACTTTTAGATGTAGAAACATGTGGTTGACTGGAGTCTTTTTATATTTAGGGTAGTTTGTTAATCTAAATACTACAAGTGTGGGTTGTTGATAAAAGGGTAAAGTGTAGAACATTCCTATTAACGGGTACATGTGAAAGGATATTGGGAAATAAAAGAAATAAATAGACAATCCAGGAATTAGATAAGTTGTTGTATTAGTCACCCTTTTCCTAGTTCTCATACTATAAGATGATTACATATCATTATTGTATACACAATTAACTTGAGGATCACATTGAGGTGATATTATTCAATACTACATATTTTAACATACATCTATTTCTTAAGAAATATTGTATCCTTTTTACTATCCATAATTTCATACTTTTTTATCGTGAGTGGAACTCCACCACACATTTAGTAGACTCATAAAATATATTGAAACCTTTTTTTGAGTATAACTCTTAGTAGGTCCTGAGGTAGACACACATGAGTGTAACTCCTATCCTCAATATGAGTATATTGTTGTTTCTCTTTACTTCTAGCGTAATGAGATACTTATATAGCTTCTATTTTTATATGTTTGGTCATGTCCTTATACATTTTACATCATGGGAGAGCATTTTTTAGAAGGGTTTTGCATGTGTAACTATTTTTCATGTTTCCAAATTTGTGAATTGTTTTTGAATTAAGTTTCCTCTAGTGTAATATTTGAAGATGATTCTAGACATGTATAACACTCTTATTATTATGAATGTATATATCTAAAGATGTTTCCACTTTCATTGAAACATTATTTTTTCTTGTATATTTTTGGTGAATGAAAATATATGCTTTCTTGTGATGTAGTACATATATTTCTTTCCCTTTTTACTCAAACTATGTGAATTATAACTTTTACTAAGTGCCGTGTTAGGTATATCGTAAAAATCATGGTATACTTTTGCATTTGAAGTCATTACAAATATTTCAAGGAGGGGTAATGATCCATAGTTAGTGGCATCAGAGTCTACACTTTCATTTTTTAAAAAAGTCTGCACTTTCAGCTGAGTATATATGAGCATGTAGGGCAGGTTTTGTTGCTCTATCTTTATGTTGTGACATTGATATGCTATTTTTTTCATCTTTTTAGTAAATCAAAGGGAAAAATGGAAATCATACTAAGATAAAATGTTGTGAGGCATTCAGGTGGTCCTGAAGGTGGCACATGAGCCTCACCAAGATGTTTTTTCCTAGATACATCACGTTGTAGGTCCAGGGGAACATGTGTATCATGTTAGGTTGATGAAAATATACATGAAGAGAGCCATCATGGATGGAGCATAAGCTTATAACCCCTTCTAGTCATTAATACATATTAAAATCAATGTCACTATATATCATGACAGGCTTACGTGTGTGGAGATCAATGATATTATATTTGATGTTAATCAAATTAAAGTTTTCTTGTGATTTACATATAATGAAAAGATCTTAAAATTTATAAACTTCCTAATGAAGATATTTCATTTGCACATCATATGTGGTCACCATAGGAATAATTTTATTGTATAATAGTTTTGTATTTTACTTGTAAGCTATAATCAACCTACAGTAAATCCGATCAAATAGTTTTACAGTGTACAAAGTAGTATCCACATGAAGAAAATACTACTTAGGTTAAACAAGCTAATTCAGGTTGTGAACATTAAGTTTTCAAATAGTCAAGATCAAGAAATCCACTAGTTTCCAATGTGGAAAGTAGAGAGACAACACTTTATACAGAAAACAAACATACAACCTAGTACTAAGGCACACTGATAAATGTAAGACCATGCTCCATCATTCAATGTTCTTAATTTTTTAGTTTCTAAGTTGAATATTTTATAGAATTCAGTTAGTGTCTCTCAACCACTAGAAACCTAGATACCTAGGGAAAATGTAAATCTCATGTATGATAAGGAGTGTAGGATCCCTACATTATTTCTATTTATCATGACCATAATTATCTATCTCTACACCATATGTAGTGGTAAATCACCAATATCTTAATCAACATTATTTCTAAAAAACTCTATAGACTAGAGAACAGTAAGAAGAGGGAAGAAATCACAATTTACAGAAGTAAGAGAACCATTAAACTAAGATGATGGAATAATTAAAATAAATTTCCAAGTTACTAGATGACCCAATACTAATATACAATAGCTTATCCAATATACCTACAAATATAAATATTATGGAGGAAATGAAGTTTCTCCAACAATTCAACATAATTCCATGGTTAATAAGGGAAAGAAGGATTAGAGGCACAAAAAGTAGTGGGAAGAGTGAAACTATTTATCAAATTGTCAACTTGAGGAGATTGGAGCCTTATTTTCTATCTTCTAATTCTTATTTTTATTGCTATTTCTCTTTCATATATTCTTATTCTACAACTTTTACACTTAGAGTTTGTGTTTGAAGGATGTTCTTAAATATTTAAAAACTAATAAAAGGAAATGAGTGGAAGACCCTAAAACTTTGAAAACTTTCTCATGCATTAACCATGGTTTCATAAATAACCTAAATGACGTGAATGTCAACCAGAATATGAAGGAAGTAATAGAAAATGGAAGAATATAAAAATAGGTGAGATGATCACAACTAAGGAGTGAGATACCATCAACAACATCCCCTTGATCACAAATATAACTAAGAAACTGTACTTATATATAACACTAAATAGTATCTTGGTACCCAATGTGTATATTAGTTAGAAAATTATAGGAAATCTGCTTCTTGGAAAAGACAATAACCACATGCTTATAACATCCTGTACCAAATATAGATATTCAAACTTCCTCCACAAAACAATCCTTTTGGTTGGTGCCTTTTCTTTGTGTTTTTTTCCAACAAAGCTGATACTATATATGAAGCTTAGAACTTCTAATGGGCAATGCAACTTGTGTGGCACCACTTTGTAGGATTTTGTATTCTTTTTTATTTCACCACATATATAGATTTATAGAGCAATATCAAATATCTACAACTCATCCAAGATATGTCAAAATTTCCCTTTGTAACTTTTCCAGATGGAAAATAAAAAGGCTTCGCTTGAGTTCTTTAATTAGTTTCCTAGCCAAGCACATCAATAATTTAGACTTTGTGGTAACTAGTTTACAATGGAAGGAACAAATCTATAAGGAGGTCAACTATGGATTCTTTGATGAGGTAACTATATAGATCTTGTTGTTGACATTAAAAGTAGAATCAGACCATGGAGAGGACCCACAATAGGGTTCACAAAGGATTTTCCTCCATTCAAAGCAACACAGATGTTAGTATTGGCCTATTTTTTAGATATCATGAAGGAAAGGCAATATCCATGGCCCCAAAAATAGTGTGAATCAAAGATCAAAGTAGAAGTGGGTACAAAAAAAATTCATTTAAGAAACTTATATCTTTGAGTAAATGAATGGACCTCCCATGGTAATAAACAATCCATTGATGAAGCTAAAACAAAGTTTTAGGGCATTAGCTTTTCACATATGTACATGGAAGGTAATAGGTGGGATCACAACCTTGTGTGTTGAGTTCACAACGGGAGATATGCCTTATCTAGAATGTGATATTTACCTATAACAGAACCTCATAATCTATTTAATAGTCATAAAGTTAATTATTATGAGATACAGTTGAAAAATACACAAGAATCAATAAATGTGGAGTAAAAGAATATAAATTCATAAGTTGACTAGATATAATTGACATGAACATATAAAAAAAACCTCTTCTTAATAGTTTAATTTTCATCTAGAAAAGCCCAAGTAGGAAGATAGGAGTTGATTTATAACTACAACTCCTTGCTAAGACAGTTTTCAAGAAAAAAACCAATGACTATCAAGAAGTAAAAAATAAGTTAAACTAAGAAGCAAATATGCTTACTACTGCAAAAACCATACATGGAATGTGATGTAAGTATACAAATGAAGTAAAAAATAAATATTTACTTAATAATATATTTGGCAATCATTATGTCATTCGTTCAAATACAAAACCCCATAAGAAAAAGAATGGTCATGCATTTAAGCCAGTATATTTGAGAATGATAATTTAAAGTGTTTTAGACAGTAAACTATTCATAAAGAGATAATTTGCTCTAAAGTTTGACTAATCTAATCATAAAATGACATGTTAAATTTATTGATATTTGATAATACAAAAATGGGGCATAGTTCATGTTCACTTCCAAACATCAAATAAAATAATCTAAGGTGCTTGCATGTCTATTTAAATGTCATTTCACAAGTGATTTTTTTTATACCATCAATTTTTGATTACATCCATTACTACATTTAGTTATGATTAATTTGAAGGAATTAACATAATACTTATTTTACACATAGAAAACTATATGAATAACTACTCTACATCTTGGATATAGGATATATATTCAAATTCATCCTTCTTGATCTCAGTAGCTTTACATTTTCTAGTCGATTTCTTAGATAAGCAAGCATGTACTTTCACCTAAAGACCGATGAATAACTAAAATTTTGGATTTCATCATTCTATGACTAAAGAATTGGTATTTGAATGAATCATATGCAAATGATATTTGTCACAGGGGTGTGCGTATTTATTAGGGAAATGAGGGGGGAAACCCCTTGTTGTTGTTCCAAAACATTCATATTTGATGGTGTAGTTCAACAACCATGCCCAACATTGATAGTTAGCTGCATGAACACATTTAATTACATCACATAACAACAGTCAAAATGGAAAAGGGTGAACGACATAGTGTAAGAAAGTTGCAAGAAGATATACCAGACCAATATTATAAAGTAAGTAAAGGCATGAATATGGTAATCCATTGCACTAATATCTAAAACACATAAATAGTAAGTGGCAAACCTAGGAGTCCAAAATGTTGTTGGATATGAAGGTAAGACACATTTTAGAAAATTATAACAACATTGACATTGGATAGAAATGACACATATACCCTTTTTGGTAGTTCAAGATATTGTCGCCCTCCAATAATCAAAGGTAGAAATATGAAAACTTCTTTGGCATTTGGATCTAAAAATTTATGGAGATGAAAAATGAATTCACAATTTCCAAAAAATTCATGATTATATAGACAAAGGGAATATGATGTGCATAAAATCATTTTGGAACAGAGCTTTTCTTAAAGATCCATGTGCATCTATTAATTCCATTTAATTCCATCTATTTAGTTTTATGCCAGGCATTTACAAAGAAACATGCCATTAAGAAAGAATAAACATTGACAATTTTATCATACAAATTGTGATAATGTTTCTTTCAACAATATTTCAAACAATGTAATGAATATATCATAGATCCCAACTTTTCTCATATATTCCATTCAACATTTGAAAACATGGACAACACCCTAATCATTATGTTTCAAAAATATAACAATATATCTTTTTGAAAGAAAATTTACTTGATTTTTTGAATTGGATAGAAAAGTAATGATTAGTTTTATAAAGAATAAAAGAATGTAATAGGACGGAGATGTGGGAAAGTTATCAAACATGAAAATTATTAAGATATAAAACCTAGATTTTACCTAATAAACATACAAAAAACACTACATGAAAGAAAGTTGGTCTTATTGTCATATAGTTTAGGATTCAACATGATGTACAACTTTTTTAAGAATCATGTATATATAATAAATTTGAATCATGTCAAAAACTAGATTGATTGATGATTGATTAATCTAAATTTTATTGATTAAAATTAAATGAACATGGTTAATTAAATAAATGAAAGCACTGGGATGAATTGGGTTTCATTGCCATTACATGTATTTGCTCTCTCAAATTTCTTCACTCAGTTGTAAAAAATTAGATTGGAGCCCAAGAAATTGTGTATCCTTTTGGATTGATAAATTCATAAGTACATATTTCCCCTTAGACTCATGGTATTATTACCTATAGATTCATAATATGTTGCCATGAAGAACACCCTTCGATGATTATATACATAGTTCAAATTAGTTAACTACCATTCTAATCCTAGGTTTTAATGTATCTACTCCTAGAATTACAATAGACATGTAAGTTGGATAGCTATTTCATTGGACATGTATTAAACAGTTCATAGAGAATCTAATAGTTCATACAAATAACTATTGACAATCTGAGATAACAAGATACATGTAATGGATCTAATTTCCACACCCCAGTGATGAAACTACTCATTCATGATAGGAATTGAAGAACACGAGTAAAGGACAAAAAAGAGGTCATGGTCACTAGAGTGAGGATAATGAAATCTCTGACAGTCAGACAACACTGCAGCAGTGAGAGAGTCTGAAACAACCACATTGGGAGGCGATGTTCTCTTCTTTTTATTTGCACTCTAATACACCAAGAATCTTGATCTTGATTATAGGAGTCAACCCTTTTCTCATTAGGTCAAATTTTTTACATACTTGTGTTTTTGGGCCCAACAATTGAGCACTTAAATGGCTCGACCGCACTCTTAATAATGTGATGGAAAAAAGGCCAGACAGTCGACTAGTTATTGGATGTTGAACTTGTAGGACCCCCAGCTAGGCAACTCATATATGGGTGGATCAAAAAGTTGGGGCTTGGCATGGGGTCAAATTTGAAATTGATTGACTCATGCTTGACTTAGTCAGTTGGATATTGATAAGCCCTCTAGAGATCTTCTCGGTCAGTCGACTTACTTGTAGAAGCGGTAAGCTATCTTGGAGATAGGTGGTGAACTTAGATGCCCAACTAAGTGATTGGACAACAAGTTGGTCCACATCAGGGATACTAAAAAATTCTCCTCTTCCAAAACCATCGATTAGACTGGGCAATCAACTAACTTGTAAGACTATTTCTTGGCCTTTGAAGATACGACCCAACCGGTCATTAGGAGATCAACTCAATCAATTGGATGTGTGTTTAAGATGCTTGAATCATGGTAGATCAGCTCACACTGCTCATAAATGAGGAAAATTATCTACTTGGCCTTGATCATGCTTTTAATCACTCTTTTTGAGGTGTCTGAGCTGGCCTTGAAAAATTTCTACAATGTCTCACATATTTCCATCAAATTAAAATAAAAGTGAAAGCAAATAAACTCAATTTTACTCAAAATAGCAATGTGCATGAGATGTACAAAATCAAATCTAAATGTGCACCTAACATGAGCTATTGAACTTAAACATTTCCCATTCATGAGTGATATAAAACTAGAGCAAATTAGAGAGGGATATGTAAGAAACAAGTTTAGTGAGGGGATGGTGTACCACACTGAACTTATGATTTGGCCCAATTTTTGGCATTTAATTTCTTTTTTGGGGATGGGGGTATGAAGATGAAAATAAGTGCAGAAGACGGTTTGGATCATGTGCATTTCATTAATCGATTTCCATTGCATTAGGTTTTTCTTTCACGCCCAATTCATTCAAATAATTTAAAACTAAGCATAAATGGTTGTTCCCCAAGTAAGCTACACTAATTAGTAGGAGGAACATTGCATTTGATCCCTATCAGTCCCATACAACTTACTATCATTTATATGGATCATAGTAATTAAGATCATTGACAATATGATCAATTTAAGATAATGATAATTTCTCTCAATAATGAACACAATGAGGATTTTACATCATTTAAGGGGGGTTATAGGATGAACATACATGTGAATGCATGTAATGTTGTAGAGAATAAATATAATTTGAATGGTATTGTATGGGATAGACTACTATGTAGAAAAACATATTTAAAGTTATGCTAAATGCATGATTTTTCTATGAATGCAAGACTCAAATTCTAGAATGGCAGATTTGAGAAAAAACACATCAAACAATGAAAATGATAGGTGTGGATTAGAGTACGTTTACGTACCACCCACCTTCCATCATAAGCTTAGAACATGAAACTCAAAATGGAGGACACAAACCATAAGCTACTAAGGACACCAATTGTAATAGTCTCCCTATGGTGGTGGTTCCTATTGGGGTGGATGTTGCGGTGGATAGAACCTATCATGATAGGCAGACTCTAGTTATAGGTAAATTCAGTCGTTCTATGTCATTAGGGTAAGAGTATCATACTAAGTAGGCAGGTTGGAGTAGAAAGTCCTTAGTAGAAGAAGTAGGATTGGGGTAGCTTTGGCGTGCACCATGCTCCTCATAATATGGATGTGAAACATGGTAGTCATCCTAATGTGCATGCCAACCTAATATGCATTCCACTAATGATGTGCATGTTGCATAAGGAATATGTGGTTTAACTGATGCCCTTCCATTGTGACAGCCGCACCATGTGGGCATACATGGGATCAATGTGCCCTAGATGTCTTTACATGTCGATGCAGTCATAAGGGCCATCAGTGTGTCACTTGTAGAAAGTCTTCACTTGGTGTGATGTCCATTTTGGACTATAGATGGGTTGGTACCTTCATCATTTTCCTCCATATAGGCATTGTAGTGGTTGAAAAGGGTCAAGGGGTCCCTCACCCTCAACTGGGCATATCCATAGAAACTATCTATACGGAGGATTCAACAAGTTGAAGGAAATTTCTTATACTCACAATTCTTCATGAATTCCTCACCATCCACCCCATCTATAAGGATGTGCCCATATAGATAGTTTTACTGCATGCCAAATACAAGACAACAATTATGGTGCCTAGAGAAACTATCTAGAAGTAGCACTGAATAAAATGGAAGATATCGTGGTGCAATTATGTCCGACGCAAATTGACTGATTGGGGCATGGTGAAGTAAGAGTCTTCTTCACTTGAGTTAATTGAGTGGAAATCCAGTCGATCGGTTCATCAACTTTTCAAAAACATCATGATTTGGCAATCATTTCCAATCGGTGAAATTGTCAAGTAATTCAATCGATTGACCCAAGAGGGTACTTAGCATTATACACGTGAATCGATTGGTTGACTGTCCAACTAATCAATTTATCAGACTAGATAATTATTATGATTTTACTAATGGCACAACCACATTTTCAAATGATTCATTTGTCATGTGTGTTGATCACCTATCTTGGTGTAGCACATTTCTTTCTACATATGAATCAAGCGGTTGGAAAACCAACCAACTGACCCATCATCTACACGAATCCAACTAATATTTTTGTTGAATTTGCAAACATCTCTCCAAATGAATCATATAATGAGTCCATCTCTTTAGTCCATGAAGCGTCCTGTATTCTACATGTGTGTTGGTTGTCTTGAAAGATAGTAGATGGATTCCTTGAGATTTAGAGACTTTGTTAAATTCATATGCAATTAACTAAATTGCATAAGTGAGTTAACTAAAACATGCATTTGAAATCTAAGAGAACATTAAATGAAGGTTTGCCGCTCGACAAGACATCTTTTAACATCGTTGGCCCAACTCTTGAATTTCACATTGCTTTTGAATGAACAAGGGATAGTACTATATTCGTTTTCCTTCAAATCATCAATCATGTAGTATTGATTTAGGCATTTTCATCCAAGTCATCCATCATGTAATATCACTTTAGGATTTTTCCTTTATCCACAAACTCTCCATTGTGGTTGTCCCATATTATAAAATCTCCACAAAGATATGTAAGTGTTACAACATATGGTCTGTGTGAATTAGAATTCTATGTCCCCAAAAATAGTATGAGTCTTAAGTTGTAAAGCAAGACTTGATCCCCAACTTGGATAAAGTAAGAGTTGACCCCAACTTGGATATCCTTCCTCTTCAGGTGTCCATCATGCCATATCTTTGTGTGTTCTTTATGAATCCACATATTCTCATATGTGGTCCACCGAAGTTCTTCTAGTTCTTGACGTTGAAAATATATCTTGTCTATTGTAGCTGAAATGTCAAGATTGAGATATTTTATTGCATGCCATGCTTTATGCTCTAACTCTAGGGGAAGATGGTAGAATTTCTCATATATTAATCAACATGGAGTGCTACTAATGAGCATGTTGAACGCCATCCTGTAGGCCCATATAGCATCATTGATCTTGAAAGCTCAATTCTTCCTAGTAAGGTTGATGCTCTTTTCCAAAATAACTTTGATTTATTAGTTTAAAAATCCACTTGCCCACTGTCTATGGATTATATGTGAGGGACTCTCAACCATGGGAAAATAGTCTCATTGATAGCTTGATGTCTAGCTTAGAATCAATGGAGATCATGGGTATAATTTTTATCCATTTTAAGACCTAATTCACAACAACTAAAATTTATGAAAACCCATATGAAGGGGGAATGGCCATCTAGTTCATCCCCACACATAAAAAAGATTCAACCTCTTTTCATGAAATCAAGGGCATTTTGTCTGTCTTGGATATGTTCCATGTTCTATGACATTGATCACATAAAATAGTGAATTGGTGGGCATAGTGAATAGAGTGGGCTAGTAGAAACTACATTATCGAGTTTTCATTGTGGTCTTTTTAAAACTCATATGATCCCCAGTAGGGACCAGATGACATTTCTCTATGATTAGAGGTGCCTACTCTTAGGAATAAAATGGTAACATAATCCATATGCACAAGCCCAAAAAAGGTGCAACTCCCCCCACAAATACTATCTAACATTGTACATAAAGTTCTTCTTAGAATTACCTATGCACTTGGGGTGTAAGACATCTATAATAAGATAATTTATGAAGTCAACAATCAAGGAATCTCTACATAGACCTTCATCAAGGGTTAGGGAGAGAGTCATTTAATGTAACAATGTCCATGTTAGTGATGTGAAGGTGACTCAAGTGATCAACCACAATCTTGGTGCTGCCATTCTTGTCATGAATTTCTAAATAAAAATGCAGAGGAAGAAAAGTCTACTTGATTAATTAAGGTTTTACATCTTTCTTGATCAATGTACACAATGACTTGTGACCCTATAAGATAAGAACAAAATATTTCAAGGAATATATGAAGGTGAGTAGCTCCTTTTCTGTCATGGTGGGGTTATGTTGATCCTTGTCTAGTGTCTTGGAAGCATAATAAATCAAATGGTGTTTATTGTCTATGTGCTGCCCCATGATGGCTCCCACTACATAATCGCTAGTGTCACACAGATCTCAAAGGGTTGAGACGATTATGGTGCCTAAATAATGGGGTAGAGGTTTGAGTAGCCTTCAAATGGTTAAAGATATGTATATATGTGTCTTCAAACTAAAATTTAAAGTCCTTCAGTGAAAATTGGTCAATGTTTGGCAATTTTTTAAAAGTTTCGAATGAATAGATTGTAAAACTATGTGTGCCCCAGAAATCCCCTAACTTGTTTGATGGTAGATTGGGGTGCAAGTCTATAAATTATGTCAATCATTTCTATATCCACTTTAACACCCCTACTACTAGCTTAGGGCCCAAGTAATATGCCCTCCTTCACTGTGAAGTGGCATTATTCCCAATTAAACATTGTATTTTCTTCACATCATGCTAGTACATGAGCAAGGTGATGTATACATGTGTCGAAATATTAATTGGAGAATTCATTCATAAAGACCTCCATGTCATATTTGTTAGTACTGAGAAGATGGTTGTCATGTACTTCTGAGGGGTGGTGGGTGTAGTGCACATCCCAAATAACATTCTTCAAAAAGCATGTACCAAAGAGACAACTAAATATTGTCTTCTCCTATTCATCTCAATGAATAGGAATTTGGTAAAAACTAGAATAACCATCAAGATAAAAAAATAACTCCTGATGAGCTAGTCAATCAAGAATTAATTGATGAATGCATATTCATCCTAGTTTTATTTGCACTTTCATCTTAGTTTTACATTCATTCCCATTGTTTCACTTTACAACTATCTTACATTTAAATTTTCTTAATTTTATGTTAATTTGTAGCATTTTGAATAAAATGCCTAATTTTAATTGTAGTTTTGAGCTTTTTATCTTATGCAACAACATAGGAGACGGTGTTTTGTCCCTTCACATTTTATGTTGATAGGAAATTTTTAATAATTGGACCAAATGTTTGTTGATCTATCCCTTCATGGTTTATGATTCCATTGTTTGATTCTTTATAGGTGGAGACCCTACGATACACGCCAATAGCCAACCCCCAGGTGGGTTTGCCTTGCGTTGGAGTATCATCAATTCACTTAAAGTGTGCCTTTCCATTGGTTGATTTCCAATGAAAAGTTATGCTCAACAACTAATGATAAGCCCCGTCATGCCTCCTGATGGAAGTTCTACACTCATCTTCTGATGGAACTCCTGGCTCATCAATCAAGAGAACCCCAACACTCATATACAAATAAGCACAACTGGCATGAGTCATGCATGCCTCAACTAAAAAAAGTTATGTGCTCTACCTACTGATGAAAAGGTTGACTCCGTCTTCCGGTGGGATTCCTACTCACGCCTACTAACAAAACTTTAGGCTTTCCAATTGGTAGGGACTCTTCTCACCTACTGATGGTCATCCTACCTCTTCATCTATCGATGAAAATATTGAACTTCATGAGACCCATCATCTTCCTTACACAACTACCTCTTTACCTTCATGGAGTCCAACCACTTAACTACAATATGGCTGGGGACAATTCCAAACCCTAGTGTTTTTCCTATAAATACAAGACCATGACCTCCAGTGAAAGTTCTTCCTCTGACGTTGCTAGGCTACCAAAATCAATTCTATGTGATCCATATCAAGTATTCAGTGACCATTTCCATCGATTGCTTTTTTTAGTTGACCAATCGATGAGATATCAACCTCCCCCTAAAACTCCAAGTTCCTGGCTTTAAAAGAAGCTAGACCAAAGATGTCCTCTACCATCAGTCCACCATTGTACTCCACATGCTTCACCTTTGTAGCAACATATCTAGTACATAAGGAAGAGAGGTTCAAAACTTATAATCCATCTCTGAAAAATGCCAAGAGGTGTTCCTATTGTTTGTTCAAAACCTCCATCTCTGAGTCTAAAAACTACTTTTACATACCCATGCTACAATTCTCTCTTACTCTATGATGACAACCTCCTCTCTCTTTTTCCCTTGTTAAACTTGTTACTAGTACCATGAGCGAGTAGCTAGTGCTCTTTCTAGGGTGTGAAGAGTATCCCAACTACCTAATTTTGTCTCTTCACTACATCTACTATTGTATGGACCATTATATAATTAGAATCAATCATTTTATGCTTGTAATCTTGCATGATCATCAAGCTTACATGTTTATATTATCTTGAGTGTAGAGAAATTTGAACCTAGAATCTAGGATGTCAATTGTTCTTGTTAAACCCACAATGAAAATTTCAAATAGGTGTTTGTTGAGGTGATAGATGTACGATCTCTAGGTAACATGATAGCAATATTAGAGTGATAGTTGTTAGGGTTTTAATCCTAACCACAAAAGGGGGATTTAGTAGGCCTAAATATATGTATATTCATGCTTAATATGATGTGGTGGGAGAGTGACTACTATGCAGTAGTGGAGAAACCTGTTCCACCCTAGTGTCTCCATCATCTGATAAATCTAGACTTCAATCCAACATTTTAATTACTACAACTTGAGTGTAATCAATCAATCCAAATTTTGTATTAAATACTAGTTCTCATAGGTTATTTTGATCAAATTATTCTTAGTTATGTCGTCCTTTGGGCTTTTATCCTGAACTATACTATTATAAGATCCTTCCGTTAGCAGGTCATGCTTATCATACATAGTCTTGGTAAAATTTAGGAACATTTCTCTAGGTGAATTTTCATGTGCAATAAACAACACATCATTGATCTAGGAAGGGTAGAGGAAAATGATCTCTGTTGGTTGCTTTGGTCAACTTCTTGTATTCGATATGGATCCTACACCCTAATAAAGTGTGTGTAGGGATTAATTCATTCTTCTTATTCAAAACCAAAGTGGTGACTCCCTTTTTGAAACAACCTGCACAAGACTCGCCCACGGGGATTCAGAAATGGGATATATGATCCATAAACTAGAAATTTAATATCTCAAGGCAAATTTCTTTCATGTTAGGATTCAACCTAATTGAGTGTCTCTAGAGGTATTTTAGACTTCCACCATAGGGATTTCATGTATGCAAATAGCTTGTCACCCCCCTATAAGATCAAACTTGTAACCAAGATCCTTTTCCTTTTCTCATCTCAATTAATAGTTTGTCTTCCTACTTAGATGTAAGATTGTCATTAATTACCATGGGATAAAATTTTCACTCATCAAGAAAATGTATGTTAATCCTTCAAACAGGGTTTCAAAATCAGGACTTACACCATATTTTTCAACAAAAAATGTCCTTGAGTTCTTCAAATTCACATGTGGGTCTTCCTCAAATGCATTAAGGTGGAGTAGACAAATGCTCAACCTATTGAGTAGTAGAATTATTTTATCTAGGATTCATTAGAGCTATTTCTAGGTGAGTCTTGTGGGATTGGATTCTTGTGTCTGAGTGGAGACATCTTCTCCATGCAATCTAACAGAAATAATTCTTCATAGATGCTTGGCCGAATTGTATGCTCAATTAAATGATCTTTCTTCTGAAAAAGAAAGTATTATTTCTGAAAATTCTACATTGAAATCATCTTTTAATGATTGTAATACAAAGTTGCTTACTCTAGAAACAAACTATAATTTTCTTTGTCAAGAAAAGGTTGAATTGCTTGCAAAATTAAATGATCTTCAAATTCAACCTATCTTGTGTACTCATTTAGATTATGATGCTATTGTCAAAGAAAGAGATGCTTTATCATCTAATCTAGACCAAGCAAAGTCAAATATCAAAAAGAAAATGGATGAAATTGATAAGTTACAAAAGGAAATTAGTAGATTGAAAAATAATGGTGTTCTTGATAAGATCATAAAGGGTTCTTCTGGTCAAATTGGAAGGAGAGGTTTAGGATATGTTCCAAAAGAAAAATATCATCAACCTAAACCTAGGAGAACACAAGAACCCAAGACCAAGGTCATATATGTACCCAAGAACAACCCAACCCAAAATCTTAGAAAGAGAAATGAAATTGATTCCATTTGTTGTCACTATTGCTTGCGTCTTGGACACTATTCCTTCTCATGCCCACACAAGAAAAAGGATGTTGAATTAGTTTGGATTCCAAGACCACAAACTTAGAAAACTTGAACATGATTAAGTTGATATTTGACCTAAAACTTTACTTTGAATATCATAATGTCTTGTCTCAACTAAATGTACTGGTACCTTAGCACATTGTAGTAATTTATGCTCAAATTGGAATAAACAAAATTGCTGAAAACAAACAGAAACCATCTTGGTCGACAAAGAGTTCGACCGAGACCCTCCTTGATCGAGAAAATGTTCGACCAAGGGAATTTTTGTCTCAAACCTGCACCTGTTGTAAAACAGTAACAATCCCAGTCGAGAAAATCTTTGACCGAGACACCGTCGGTCGAACAAATAGTCGACCAAGAAAGTTATTGTTTCACGCATATTCCAAACTGTAAAACATAAACACTCTCAGTCGACAAAATCTTCAACCAAGACACTATTCGGTCGAAATATTTGTCAATTGAGTATAGTTCTATTCAGTTTAAAACATTCAATTGTTAAATCTGGTAACTTATTCAGTTTATTATTAAATGTTTCTAACCAAAAAGGACCATCACATGGGTACCAAAATCTATCTCTTTTGTAGGATTGGGTGGTTGATAGTGGATATTCTAAGCATATAACCAGCAACAAAAAGGCTTTTCAAACATTTGAAGAAAAGAAAAGCGGAACAGTCACATTGGAGACAATGGAAAAAGAAAAATTGTTGGAATAGGTAACATCGGTACAAATCTTCAAATAAAAAATGTTTTACTTGTTGATGGCCTACATCATAATTTAATTAGTGTTAGTCAATTGTGTGATAGTGGAAATGATGTTTTATTCAATAAAACTTGTTGTAAACTATTAATTGAAAACACTAATGAAATCATTTATGAAGGAAAAAGAATAGGAAATCTATACATACTTAGGCCTAATTCTATGCAAGCTATTATTGGGAAATGCCTTCTTGCAAAAGGGGAATCCCTACAACTATGGCATAGAAAATTAGTTCATGCAAGTTCACATGTTATCAAAAAGTTAATTAAATATGATCTTGTACGTGGGTTACCTAAAATATCCTTTGATAAACCTGAAAATTGTGAACCATGTACCTTAGGAAATTAAAACAAAACTTCTTTGAAAATAAAAAACAATGCTTAGCACTACTAGATCATTAGATCTTATTCACATGGATTTGTTTGGTCCTCTGAGAACTCAATCTATTGGTGGAAAAAGATATTTCTTTGTCATTGTAGATGATTATATTAGATACACATGGGTTCATTTTCTTGCAAATAAAGATGATACAATCCAAACAATCATAAAATTTTGTTCTAAGATTGAAAATCTATTACAAAATAAAATATGTACAATTAGGAGTGATCATGGTGGGGAATTTGAAAATCACATCTTTGAAGAATTTTGTACAACTCAAGGATACACTCATAATTTTTTCAGCTCCACACACTCCACAACAAAATGGCATAGTAGAAAGGAAAAATAGATCCTTACAAGAAATGGCTAGAACAATGTTACTTGAACATAATACACCTAAAACTTTTTGGGCCGAAGCAGTAAATACAACATGCTATGTGTTAAATAGAGTAATAGTACATTCTCATCTAAAGAAAACTCCATATGAACTCATCTTCAACAAAAAACCAAGAGTTGATTATTTTCGTACCTTTAGGACAACTTGTTATATCTTAAATACCAAAGACGATAAAGACAAATTTGATTCTAAATCACATAAAGCATTCTTTTTGGGATATTCAACTTCTAGCAAAGCTTTTAGAATTTACAATACTATTACTAGAAAAGTTGAAGAATCCATCCATATCACTTTTCATGAGGTAACAACTCAAAATGTTGAAAATGAATATGAGGATATAAATGACATTACTCATCAAATAGAAGACTTAACTATAACCATAAAAGACAATAAAAATACTGAAAATAATCAACAAAATGAGACACAACAACATGTTCCTAGATTAATCAAAGATTATCCCCAAGATTTTATCATTGGAAATCCTCATGATAAAGTAAAAACCCGATCAACATTTAGAAATTTTGTAAATATGGCATTTGTATCAATCATTGAACCTAAAAAGGTAAATGAAGCACTAAAAGATGAATATTGGATAATTTCTATGCAAGAAGAACTAAATCAATTCACAAAAATGAGGTATGGGACCTAGTTCGTAAACCAAAAGACAAAACCATCATTGGAACTTAATGGGTTTTTCAAAATAAACTTAATGAAGCCGGGGAGGTAGTAAGAAACAAAGCTAGATTGGTGGCTCAAGGGTACAATCAACAAGAAGGAATATATTTTGATGAAACTTATGCACCTATGGGAAGACTTGAAGCTATTAGAATGCTATTAGCCATAGCTGCCCACAAAGACATCAAACTATTCCAAATGGATGTAAAAAGTGCATTTGTAAATGAATCATACAAGAAGTATATGTTGCCCAACCACCTAGATTCGAAATCCCTGGCAAAAGTGATCATGTATATAAACTTAAGAAAACACTTTATGGGCTTAAACAAACACCTCAAAACTAGTATGAAAGCTTAAAAATTATCTATTCGATAATAATTTCTCAATTGGAAATTTGGACTCTACATTATTCTTCAAAACATATGAATCAGTTTTTCTTGTTGTACAAATATATGTTGATGACATCATTTTTGGTGCCTCAAACGATTCCTTATGCAAAAAATTTAGTGACATAATGCAAAAGGAATTTGAAATGAGTCTTATGGGCGAATTAACATTCTTTCTTGGTTTTCAAATAAAACAAATGCCCGCTGGAATTTTCTTAAGCCAAGAGAAGTACACTAATGAACTATTAAAACATTTTGGAATGGAAAATTGCAAGCATGCTACCACACCAATGGCCACCTCTGCTAAAATTGATAAGGATGAAGATGGAGAACCCATTGATGATTCCTTATATAGGGCTATGATTGGTAGCTTGTTATACTTAACTTCTTCTAGATCGGACATTATGTTTTCTGTCAGACTTTGTGCTAGATTTCAATCTAAACCAATGCAATCTCATTATCAAGTCATTAAACGTATCTTAAGATATCTCTCCGGTACTACCAACTATGGATTATGGTATCCTAAAGGTCAATCACTAGATTTAAAAGCTTTTACCGATGTCGATTATGATGGTTGTCGACTTGATCGTAAAAGCACAAGTGGTGGTTGTTTCTTATTAGGATGAGATCTAGTATCGTGGTTTAGTAAGAAACAAAATACAGTCACCCTTTCTACCACTAAAGCCGAACATATGGTGGTTGGTTCATGGTGTGCTCAAGTTCTTTATATGCAACATGTTTTGAATGATTATGACTTTACATTTTCATTTACGCCAATTTTCTGTGATAATACAAGTGCTATAAATTTGGCACACAATCTTGTTTTACACAGTCGTACTAAACATATTGAAATCTGACACCATTTCTTAAGGGATCATATTTCAAAATATCACATATCTCTTCATCATGTTGACACCGAAGAATAATTGGTTGATATTTTTACAGAACTGCTTCCACTTGATCAATTTCAATATATTAGAAAGAAGTTACTTATTACTCTCCTAGATGATGTCTTCTTTGACATATGTGCTCCAAACTCTTAAAAATTATAAATTAATACATTCTCATATTTGATTTTCATGACTATTACTAAAAATAAGCTCAAACATCCTTCACAACAACCTTTTCACAGTAGTTCAATTGGTCTACAAAAACTTCGACTGAGAAAGTCTCGGTCGACAAGTTTGTCGATCGAGAATGACTCGGTTGGTATCTTACTCGACCGGCATCCTCTAGGCATATTTTGCATATTCTGACTAAATTTTGGTCTCGTTCGACAAAACCTTTGACTGAGAACCTCTTGGTGGACCCCTTATTCGACTGATATAAGCTGCAACTTTTGATTAAAAAAAATGCACAACGGCTATTTTTTAGAAAAACTCGACCAACCGACCGTTGCGAGAGGAGCATGTCCAAAAAATGACCGTTGGGACTCTCGGTCGACAAATTCGTCGACCAAGAAGGCTGTTGTTTTGTTATAAATAGAGCCCAAAATGACCATTCTTCTCACCAATTCACAATCTCTCTTCTCTAGCTCCCCTCTAGTGCTTTCTTGTGTGGATTTTCAGCCATTCTCTTCCATAATCTTGCCTTGCTCCTCTTCCATCTCATATTTTCAAGATGGCTTCCTCTTCATGTGGAAAGAAGCAAGTTGCGGCAAGGCAAGGAAAGGAAGGATGGTCTCTCCGGCTCTGACGATCATCTACAACATTCCCTTCAATGACGTTGCTGTTGGAGATCGCTATCTATAGCTGTCCTCAAAGACTCCTCTTCCTCGACGGCCGATGGACATCAACGACTTCATCACTATCGTTGATCTAGATGAGCTCTTTGAGGTGCAACATCTCTCCGAATTTCTTACTCCTTCCTTCCGCTCCTACTCTACACAAGCGGTAAATGAGTTCTATGCCAATCTAGCCACAAATCTTGACCACTCTCACTCTTTCTCCTCTATGTTTAGTGGGTTTGGTTTTCATTTTTCTGAGAAGGATGTTCTCAATATGTTAAACATTGATGTAGAAGAGTATAGGGGGTTCATTGACTTAACCAATGGAAATCCCCTTTCTATACTATCACAAGATGACACCACCATCAGCTTGAGTGACATTAAGAGACCCATCTTTCTACCCAACACATCCTGCCATGAAGAATGGGGTACCTATTATGCAATCAATCTAAAACCTGAAGATAGGATAGTGAACCTTATTGTTTCAACTAATATTTATCCTAGAGACAATAAATATGAAGTACCGACCTTTAGAATGTATCTCATTTATGCAATTCTCAAAAGCATACCCATAAACTTCATTCGCCTTATTCTAAAAACATGGTTGAATTTACTGGAAATCCTCCTTATGCTGACTTTGTTTGCCAAATTGCCCAACATTTCCTTAAGAAAAGCCTTGAGGACTTAGGATTTAAAAGTAATAGGAAACCTCAAAAGATCACCAGAAATACAGTTGAGAAAATAGGAATTGACTTTGGACATAAAAGGGATAGGACTGAAGGGGAGCCATCCACTCAAGATATTCCTCCACCTCCTACTACTACTAGCCAACCCATTGATAACCTATCCAATAACATTACCTACCTAACTGGGGCTACATATCACTTAGGAAGACAAATGGAATATACTCATCATTCCATGACCTACATAAACCAAAGAATGCAAGCTCTCACTCCAAATGACCCAGACAACTATCCTTATTCACGCTATCCTGGTCCTCTCTAACCTTATAATCCATCTCAAAACTACACTCAAGTTCCACCTCCACCATCACTTGACCTCTCCCACACCCAATTCTCACACATGCAACTTCAAGATATTACTTCCCACTTCCGTTTTGATCGCGTACCCACCTTCTTGGAAGCTTACGCCCTCACCAAGATAAGTGCACTAGACTGGCAGTCAATGGTGAAATACTATGGTGTTGCTCCTTTCCTTGGAAAGGATCCCGAGGTTGATGTCATTCTGAGATCTTTTCAGTGAGGTGTTATCATGTAGTGAGATGCTTGTAATCACTTTGTAGTGGACTATCTTTCTTCTATGCACTTTAGCTTGTTGTCATCATTATCATAATAATAAAAAGTGGTTACTTTGTGGCTTGCATTGGACAACTTTTATACCTTTGCCTTTCAATTTGAGTGTCATATTTAGGGGGAGCATCCTATTTTGGGGAAATACTAATAATAGTCTTAATTATAATGCTTGGTTATCTTTTTGAAATGACAAAGGGGGATAAGTAATATAAATAAAAAACAAATTAAATGAGTTTCATAATCTCTTGGCTTCACATAAAATGTTGCTATATTCCTTAAAGAGTTGGATACTATGTTCCACATCTCTTTGGGAATAACTAGCACACACTCAATAAATAAACAAGAGAATGTCTACATAAGGTAAAACTTAGGTATGAAACTCATGCTATTTAAATTCCCTTGATTTATATTTTAGAAATGTTTGTCATCTTCAAAAAGGGGAAGATTGTTGGCTAAATTGGACACTATTAACCCCTTTGTTTTGATGATGACAAACATTTCATTCTTGTGGATCTAACTTGTTATTTGAGTGTTTTAGGGATAAACATATAAGGAAGGGGATAGTTGAAGATCAATACAAATTGGAAGATCAACTTGCTTAGATTACTTTTATTTTCATGATTGTACTCAATGTAAAAATGTGTACAAGTATATAATGTACAAGTACATAGATATCATATAAATCAGGTGTTAGATCTTCCCTATCCACTCACAACACTTAGATAGATCCTCCCCTAAGATAGAATCACAATTGCATATTGATACACACACTTAGTAGATGACTCAACATATTGAAACATGGACATTCTCGGTCAAAAAACTTCTCGATTGAGACACTCTCGGTCGACAACCTCCTCGACCGATAATCACTTCAGTCTAACTCACCAACACTGATTGTTGACCTACTCATGTAACCCTAGAATAGTCCTCAGTTGACAATATTCTCGACTGAGATAAACCTTCGAGTAGGTTCCATAGCCGTTAGACTGAGAGTACATGGTAGTTGGAAAGTCACAATAGTCATTGGATACCTTTACTCCAAACCAACACTCGGTCGAAGACTTTGTCGACTGAGAACATATCGATCGATAAACTTCTCGACCGAGACATGTTCTGGACTGTACTTTTTAGCACTAAACAACTAGTCGTTGCAATGTAATTTATAAACACCTAAGGGCTAGTTGAGCACTAAGAACACCCTAGAAAGTGTATAGAACGCCCCTAGGCTCTTGTAAGTCATTCCTATAAATAGGACATGCCTTAGGACACCCAAATCACTTGAGAATACACATTGCAACTTTAGAATCATTCTTTGTGAGCAAACAAGCAAAGTTTCACTTGTGATTCAGTTTCCTTGAGCTCTACATTAGTGTCCTATAGCTTAGTATCTCCTAGCCACCACACTATCACGTTCATCCATAGTGGATAGGAGATCAATACGCTTGATATAGGATCAAAGCATTGTACTCATTGGTAAGATTGTTTCTTTCTTCCAATCTTGTTCCTTTTATTGTATTTTGTTCTCCTTGACTACTCCTAGGTTGGAGGCTGTTGAAAGGAGGTTCGTTGAGCTACTTCAGGTGGAGAAGGTTGCTCCCGGTGACTTGGAGTTACTTCATAAGGCTGCCTCAAGGATTGAAGCTACTTCAGGTGAAGGCTACTTCAAGGGTGAGCTTGGAGTTACTTCAGAAGGTTGCTTCTAGGAAGATTTAGGCTACTTTAGGCGAAGGATATTTCAAGGGTGTAGGAAAGCAATTGTATTTTTATAACATCCTCGTGAGGTAATAAAATAAGTTACTTTCAAAATCCCAGTTGGAAACAATTGGGTAGTGGACTGACTACCTTATATTTCTAAGGTAGGAACCACTCTACATCCTTGTGTCTTCCTTGTTTCCTCCTACTTTTTGTTCAAGTGCTTAATTACTTTTTGTTAACTCTAAAAATACCAAAAATCTCTATTCATCCCCCCCTCTAGATCTTTTAGTAGTTTGTAGATTTTATTGATGTACTTTTTTGCATTGTTCATTCTAATTAATAAGTGTTCACTTTTAAGGTGGTGTATATTCAAATACATTTTTCTATTGTAGATTGATGATTTGGAAATTACAGAGTTGGGCGATGTGCAATGTGCACATATTATTATATCCCAGAAAATTGAGAAATCAGTAGAGGTAATAAAGAACACATTATGTGTGATATATTAAGTTGATTTTCTTCTCCTTTTGGGTATACATTGATGCTTTATTATTATACTTGTTGCAAAATATTAATATGCACATAACACAATTAGAGGAAGTTTCATGTGTTGTGATCATGAAAAGTGAAGAAAATTTTGAAGATCCAAAGGTTATATTAATCCTATATAATATGTGGTCTATTGGGTATATACAATGATCATAATTTTCTCCTTTCTATAGATCTCCTGCATTCCAAAAGTTGTTGATTTGGCTGAAAGGACTGACAATATTGATTTGGCTGAAATGACTGAAATGGTAAAAATAAATTACATATTATGTATATTATCTTGGATTTTCTAGGGTATTATAAGGATTTATTGATTTTTAATGTTATGTATAGGGAATTAAAAATATCACTATAGATGTCAAATTGACTGATACTTTGAAAAGGGTCTGCACTAACAGTAAGGTAATTTAAATTTCAAACGTGTAATAAAATATAATAGATTTTTTTACAATTCTAATGATCTTTCTTGTGTAGATGTCTCCTAATTGGAATCTACTTGACATATCTGATATGGAATCCCCATTTAACACCCATAAAAGTTTTGGAAATGTGACATTCTACACTTTTTTTATTCTTCAATTTAATTATAATATGTATGGGTGATTGATAAGTAATATTTTGTACATCAATTTAAGAATTTTCCTATGAATGAAGATGCATGTGAGATTGGGGGGGGAATAGGAAGACTAGGAAGGTAACAAAAAATTGTATTGGTTGTGTTTTTATTCATTAACTTATTTTTGTTTTATTGATGGAGATTAAATTTTTGTTTCAAAAATTAAAACTCGATGAACAGGAACACATAAAAGGAGCAACTGCTTCGATCTATGAGGGAGTTGAGACAAGATACACTACTGAAGATGTTTCTAAGATTATGGAAAAAGTCAGAAGACCTGTCAAAGTTGATGATGTCAAAAAGGTCAGCTCTTTAAACATTTTATAATAATTTTCACTACATTTTACTATATTTAATGTTCTCTTACAATAAATCTAATTAAATTTTCCAGGACATTGACTGGCTTGACATCACAACTAATGATGATCAAATGGACTCTATTCTTGCTAATATCCAAACTCAAGAATTAATTGATTAAGGACTGTCTAAGAACAAAGATATCATATTAATGAAGGATAAAGATATCACGTCAGTTGAAGTAAGTATTGTGAAAATATTCAATCATTATTTGATTTTTTTTCTTCCATACACTTCCTTTTTATAGTTAATGCAAAAAGAATTACATGTAATAGAAAACAAAAAATGTAATGTTGAAACATTAAAATAATTTGAAGGAAAAAAAATTATGCACTTCGATTCAAGACGCCTACAAAGATGTGGACAAATTAGAAAAAGACAAGCAAGTTGAAAAAAGGCTAAAAAGAAAGTCGTTAGTCCATCTTCTTCAGTGTTGCGGCTTAAAAATAGTCCTAGAGTGAGAAGTCCTAAGTTCAGCCAAGAGACTTGTGAAAAAATCAGTACAATGAAATGCTAGGATGAGTTAGTTGTTGATCAATTAAATGAGTATGCCAAAAGGTGACTTCAAAATGTGGGTAATTATTGGAATTTATTAATTTTATACTACCTTTTTTTGTATTGTTCTTTTAAATATTTGATAATAAATGAACAAACTAACAATGCAGGTCACGAGGCAAAAAAGTTTTCCAGAGGATATAATTTTTGAATCTCCTAACACAAAAATTACTAGAGGGGATTTCATGAGCGTTATGCAAATTGGCAGAGAAATTTGCAATCATGTGAGTTTAATTGATTATTTAGTTGTGTACTCTGTCTTATCCTATTGTTTCTTTGAGTTTAATTGTATTGCCTCAAACCACCTTCCACCTTGATATGCAATTTAATAGATTACTCGTCACATAAAGTAAAGTTTACCTGATTAACTTCGTATCTTATTGAAGTAATCTTTTGAAATTTTAGTGGTTTTGAAAGAGTTTAAAAATATTTAGTAAAGGGTGACCCTGTTGTTTCACATATTGTAAATGTGTTATCCAGTGGAAGAATCTTATTGCTTGATCTTGATATGAAATACACAATAGGGACTACACTAGGTCAATTATTGATCTTTTTACAGGTTGGAAGTTCATTGATATTAGATGTCGAGGTAAATCGTGATTAGTTTGATCTGACTAAAGTATCTAAAATTGCCCAATCATGATATTTATAGCAGTATAGTTAACATCAAGTTTAGGTATTGATGTAATGCTTAGATGAAATTTTACTGACTTGGATGTGTTCATACTGATGCTAATTAGTTTCCTTAACTCAACGTATATACAAAGGACACTAATTGGTAATTTTTAAAAGAGTTTTGCAAACATGAATCACTCGTAGTATTTTTGATGGTAAATAAATACTAATTAACTATTTTGGTATTATCTGATTCTATTTTATTTGCATTTTTTAATAGATCGTTGATGGATATTGTCAATTGCTTAGAGATGAACTCTTGGAGCACAATGATACAAGATTTTTTATCTTTGATTCTTGTATTGCACATACAGTATTGCAAAAAAATAGAGAGTTTCTGTGAATGTGTTTGTTTAGCCAATGTGAGGAGATCAAAAGAGCTTCGATACTTTTGGTTCCAATCATATCTTCGCATCACTGGCATTTAGTTGTTGTATAGATGATGGAAATGTGTATGGTTCATTACGATAGTCTAAAGCCGCACAGGAGAAAATCATCCAACCAACATGCTAAAGATGCTCTAGAAGTGGTGGGTTGTTTGTCTTATTATTTGATTCTTGTTAATATTAGAATTACAAGTTGCCATGACCTTAATTAGTTTGCATTGTTTATAACACACATTAATTTTTACTTCACAGTGCTATGTATTGAAGAAGACATTGGCTTTTATATTGTGAGAATTAGATGAAAAAAGTGGAGGATTGAAATAGATAAAACTGCTCCCCAACAAGTTCCAGGGAGCAACGATTGTAGTGTATGTGTTATGAGATGGATAGAGTGCAATATAGAGACACAACCCATTGAAGATACATGTGGTGAAGATTTTCATTTTTTGAGGGGTCATATTGCTTGTTGCTTGTTGGAATCATCATGCTATACAATTAAAGATCATTTATATTTAACCCTTTGTCTTTTTCTGACACACTATTGACTAATGAACCAATATGTATTAGATGTGGCTATCTGTATATAAACAGAAAGATGTGCCTAGTTGTATATCTTACAGGTTGTTTTTTTTCATTGGATCTAAAAATGTGTATACAGAAAAGGAATGTACATTCTTGACTCTCTTATCTGTGTTTGTTCCCTATCTAAAAACAAAGACATGTGATTCTTGGATTGTCAAATATGTTGATCATGCTCAACTTTGTGTTGGGTGCATGTTTGAATGCATCAGATACTTGAACAATATTTTTCTTGCATGTTGTCATGTTTAATGAATACTCAAACATATGTACTAATGTGTAGACATATTTAAGTTAAATTTAACTACATATTTAATGTGTAGACATATTTAATGGATTATATTTATACACAAGTAAGCTTTTCTACACTACATTCTGGCTATTTTCAAAATAATTCCATTCAAAAAATATAAAGAATTCTCGCTACATTCTTCTGAATAGATTCTTGCTTTAGAATACACCTTGCTCACTTATAGACATATCTAGGTGTTTTGGTAGCTCAATTTGTTACATTAGTGAAAATCCAACATCAAGTGATTGCACTTTTAGTTAGAAAAATATTGGTAGCATCCTTGTAAAATGTAGCATTTTTACATCACTAATATCCTAAACAAGATTCAGAACATTATTCTGAACCTCATTCTGAACATGATTCTGAATCTGATGTGTAAATAAGTCTCATACATGTGAGCAATATCACTCAAAAGTTTTATAGGGGCATATATAGATGTTTGTACAAATGATATCTGGGGTAACCTATTCTAAATGAGGGGGCATTGATGTCCCTTTCTGACAAATGCCTCTCTACAACAATATGTTCTCCCAGTTGAGTCTGTTCATATCAACAACCGACTACGATGCCCGAGAAATGAAAGGGCGTCTACAGCTTAAAGGGGCATTGATGTGGCACCTTGCATGCAACCCACCAAAAGTGAATGTCAATATTAATTAGTCAGAGACTCATTAATTATAGAATGCAAGAAGCATCACAGACATATAGAGGCAATACCCATCTTCAACCTCAACATAGCCTACCATGAAGGCGTTCATCCAACACATGGACTACACCCTTGATGACAAAACTATGGATTCCATTCAACTGTACTGGTGAATACTCAAACAAATGTACTAATGTACATTTGTTTAATGAATATTCAAACAAATGTACTAGTGTACATTTGTTTAATGAATACTCAAACAAATGTACTAATGTGTAGACATATATAAATTAAATTGAACTACATATTTAATGTGTAGACCTATTTAATGGATTATATTTACACACAAGTAAGCTTTGCTACACTATATTGTGGCTATTTTCAAAATAATTCCATTCAAAAAAATATAAAGAATTCTCTCTACATTCTTCTGAACAAATTCTTGCTTTAGAATACACCTTGCTTACTTATAGACATATCTAGGCATTTTGGTAGCTCAATTGGTTACATTAGTGAAAATCCAACATCAAATGATTGCACTTTTAGTTAGAAAAATATTGGTAGCATCCTTGTAAAATGTAGAATTTTTACATCACTAATATCCAGAACATGATTCAGAACATGGTTCTGAACCTCATTTTGAACATGATTCTGAATCTGATGTGTAAATAAGTCTCGTACATGTGAGGAATCTCACTCAATAGTTATATAGGGGCATATATAGATGTTTGTACAAACGATGTATGTGGTAACCTATTTTAAACGAGGGGGCATTGATGTCCCTCTTTGACAAATGCCTCTCGACCATAGTATGTCCTCCCAGACAAGACTATTCATATCAACAGCTGACTACGATGCCTGAGAAATGAAAGGGCGTCTGTAGCTTTAAGGGGCATTAATGTGGCACCTTGCATGCAACCCACCAAAAGTGAATGTGAATGAACGCAATATTAATTAGTCAGAGACTCATTAATTACAGAATGCAAGAAGTGTCACCGACATATAGAGGCAATACCCATCTTCAACCTCAACACAACCTACCATGAAGATGTTCATCCAACCCATGAACTACACCCTTGACAACAAACTATGGATTCCATTCAACTACCCATAGAATGGAAATATCTCCATTTTGACATTAAACCAGGCAACACCACCTTCCGTATCAGAAACCAGACATTTCAGATCACCCTTGTTCAAAATGAAAATGGATCACTTTCCACTACCAGTGGTTGGAATGAGATGATTACATAGCTCAAGCTTCTCAAAGATTGGATCATCTTCCTCAAGTCAACCGATCACCAGACTATCACAACATGGATCATAGATTTCTTCTTGGAAACACCAACCAAACTGCTTCCTCTCTTCAAAATGCCTGGTGAATCACTATTCTCTAGAACGGATGACTCTACAGATCAGTTGTTCGTTAGGGACATATACCAAGCACCGCCGGGTTCATGGGTAAATCCATTACAAGTTGACTCATCTATGACAGCTGAAACTGCAACATCTATAGAAGAGACTACTTCTTCTTCTTTCCAGCCTTTCGATCATATATAGGTATGCTCCACCGCCCTTTTCTCCTTGACTTTTGCTCGCTTATCTTCACCATCACCCCCTATACCGTCTACCACCCCCACCATCCTAGGCTCACCACCGCGGTAGTGGTTGTCAAGGTGGGCACCATAAATCCCTCCTACCTACCAAGTAACTAGAAATACTCCCTAGTCCCTCCACCACCAACCCAATTCTCCTCACAAGGTCATGGCTTTCTTCAACACAACCACTCATCTCGTCCCACAACCCCTACTCCACCTCTTCTTCCTCTCTCCTAGCCTCCCCTGCCACCTTCCAAATATGTGGTAGCCACCAGGACCAGGATATCACCTACCCCAACCGCAACAACCATGCTAACAATGTTGCACCTTGATGACGAGTCTGCTCTGCCTCACTGACTCGGGCGATTGATCTCGCATGACACCATCAGTAGGTCTACTCTCCTCTTCTTTTAAGTACCAGGGCTCTCACTTCGTCACTGTGGGTGATGGTTCTCGCCCTATCACCCACTTTAGAACAACATACCTCACTCTTCCCGGCAATAGCCCCCTACCATTCTTAATGTTCTCATTGTCCCTCGTCTAAAAACTACCCATCCCCAGTTTGTAATACTCTTTCGAATTTCTCTAATGGGTTTCTTCTTAAAATATTTGATTCTTGTTTATATTGGAATTACAAGCTGCCATGACCTTAATTAGCTTGCATTGTTCATAACACACATTAATTTTTACTTCACAGTGCTATGTATTGAAGAAGACATTGCCTTTTGTATTGTGAGAATTAGATGAAAAAAAGTGGAGGATTGAAATAGATAAAATTGCTCCCCACCAAGTTCCAGGGAGAAATGATTGTGGTGTGTATGTTATGAGATGGATAGAGTGCACTACAGAGACACATCCCATTGAAGATATGTGTGGGGAAGATTTTCATTTATTGAGGGTTCATATTGCTTATCGCTTGTTGGAATCATCATTCTATACAATTAAAGATCGTTTATAGGTCACCCTTTATCTTTTTTTGACACACTATTGACTACTGAACCAATCTGTATTAGATGTGGCTATCTGTATATAAACAAAAAGATGTGCCTAGCTGTATATCTTACAGCTTGTGTTTTTTTCATTGCATCTGAAAACGTGTATACATAAAAGGAATGTACATTCTTGACTCTCTTATATGTGTTTGTTCCTTGTATAAAAACAAAGAAATGTGATTCTTGGAATGTCAAATATGTTGATCGTGCTCAACTTTGTGTTGGGTGCATGTTTGAATGCACCAGATACTTGAACAATATTTTTCTTAGAACTATGTAATCAAGTAGTTTCATTCTCTGTTAAATATATGCAAAGGGATGTGTATATTTCATTTTTGTATGCGCACCTTACATGTTGTCATGTTGACCTTCACATGGGTAACATGAGTTGGTACTCAGCTAATATGTGGTTGTGCATTCATACGGATTTGTATAGCACAAAGTTTAATCCTAATAAATAATTTACAGAATGGTATGTTCTGGATAAGGGTAATATTTTCTTAGACTAAGATACCTGATTTCTATATGCCTTACATTTATGGTATATTTCAGCGTATAATTGGTAGCTTACTGTAATGCTACCATTGATGACTACTAAACCAATATGTAATAGATGTGGCTATCTGTATATAAATAGAAAGATGTGGCTATATATGTTACTACTTGTTTTTTTATTGGATCTGAAAATGTGTATATATAAAATGAATGTACATTCTTGACTCTCTATTTCTATTTGTTCCCTGTCTAAAAATAGAGAAATGTGATTTTTGAAATGACAAATATGTTGATCATGCTCAACTTTATGTTTAAAACATGTTTTAATGATTAATAGCAATAAAATAATTTATACAAATATATGGGTGTGCATTACATGCACATTCTAAAAATTAATTTACAGAATGGTATGTTTTGGATAAGGTTCAGTGTACTATAGGTAGCTTGCCGTGTCACTTCATTTTAGGAAGTCAGTTGTATGGTCTAGAATCAAGTGTATGTTCATGTAGAAGTCCCTTACTTTCTTGAATATATATGAGCCACAAAGGAATTGCTTCTATCTATAAGGTCATTATTCATTCTCTCTCTAATCATCAATCTACATATACTTTCTAATGCTGCTCTAAGAATCATTTGCGAGCTACCGATAATTGGCAATCAAGATCCATCTCCTTAATTCCATTTTGTACACATGTATACTATTTTGTACAATTTTGTACACATCTGTACATAACAATACACATGGATATTTACACAAGTGTACAATATTATACATAACAGTTCACATAGATCTTGTACATATGTGTACTATAGGTAGCTTGTTGTGGAACTTCATTTTTGGAAGTCAATTGTATGGTTAGAATCAAGAGTTTGTTCATGTAGAAGTCCCTTACTTTTTCAAATATACACGAGCCACAAAGCCACTGCTTTTATCTACATGGTCATTATTCATTCTATCTCTAATCATCAATCTATATATACTTTCTAATCCTCCTCTAAAAATCATTTGCGAGATACTGATAATTGACATTCATAATCCATCTCCTTAGTTCTAGCTTGTAAAAATGTGTACTGTTTTGTACAGTCTTATACAAATGTGTATAGTTTTTCATACATGTGTACAGTTTTTTGACTCATGTGTATAGTTTTAGACCAAGTGTACATCTTGTAAACATGTGTGTATAGTCTTGTGACATGTGTGTACAGTTTAATAGGACCATGTGTACAGTCTTATACATGTGTCATTCTTCTAGGATTATGTGTACAATCTTGTAGGGACCATGTGTATAGTCTTGTACACATATGTGTACAGTGTACACATATGTGTACAGTCTTGTGACACATGTGTACAATATTGTAGGATCATGTGTACAATCTTGTACACATGTGTACGGTCTTGTTGGACGATGTGTACATCTTGTACACGTGTGTACACTCATGTGACACAATGTGTACAATTTTTTGATACATGTGTCAGTCTTGTAGGATAATGTGTAAAGTCTTATAGGATCATGCGTATAGTCTTATAGGACCATGTGTACAATCTTGTAACACATGTGTATAGTTTTGTAAGACCATGTGTACAATCTTGTATACATGTGTACAGTCTTGTAGGACCATGTTGTATAGTCTTGTACATATGTGTACAGTCTTGCAAGATCATGTGTACCGTCTTGTACACATGTGTACAGTCTTATAGTACCATGTGTACAATATTGTAGGGCCATGTGTATAGTCTTGTACACATGTGTACAGTCTTGTAGTACCATGTGTACAATTTTGTAGGGCCATGTGTACAGTCTTGTAGGACCATGTGTATAGTCTTGTACACATGTGTACAGTCTTGTAGGACCATGTGTACAGTCTTTTAAACATGTGTACAATCTTGTAGGGCCATGTGTACAGTCTTGTACACATGTGTATAGTCTTGTAGGACCATTTGTATAGTCTTGTACACATGTGTATAGTCTTGTAGGACCATGTGTACAGTCTTCTACATAAGTGCAATCTTGTAGGATCATGTGTACAGTCTTTTGACACATGTGTACAGTCTTGTAGGACCATGTGTACAATCTTGTACACTCTTATAGGACCATGTGTGCAGTCCTGTACACATGTGTACAGTCTTGTAGGGCCATGTGTACAGTCTTGTACACATGTGTATAGTCTTGTAGGACCATTTGTACAGTCTTGTAGGACCATGCATACAGTCTTGTACATATGTGTACAATCTTGAAGGATCATGTGTACAATCTTGTGACACATGTGTACAGTCTTGTAGGACCATGTGTACAGTCTTGTACATATGTGAATAGTCTTGTAGGACAATGTGTATAGTTTTGTACACATGTGTACAATCTAGTAGGACCATGTGTACAGTCTTGTGACACAATGTATACAATCTTGTAGGACCATGTGTACAGTCTTGTAGGGCCATGTGTACAATCTTGTACACATGTGTACAGTCTTGTAGGACCATTTGTACAGTCTTGTACATGTGTACAGTCTTGTAGGACCATGTGTACAGTCTTGTACATATGTGTACAGACTTGTAGGATAACGTGTAGAGTCTTGTGACACATGTGTACAGTCTTGTAGGACCATGTGTATAGTCTTGTACATATGTGTACAGTCTTGTAGGACCATGTGTACAGTCTTGTAGGACAATGTGTACAATTTTGTACACATGTGTACAGTCTTGTAGGACCATGTGTACACTCTTATGACACAATGTGTACAATCTTGTAGGACCATGTGTACAGTTTACACAATGTGTACAGTCTTGTAGGACAATGTGTACAGTCTTGTACACATGTATACATTCTTGTAGGACCATTTGTACAGTCGTGTACACATGTATACAGTCTTGTAGGACCATGTGTACAGTCTTGTACATATGTCTACAGTCTTGTAGGATCATGTGTATAGTCTTGTGACACATGTGTACAGTCTTGTAGGACCATGTGTACAGTCTTGTACATATATGTATAGTCTTGTAGGACCATGTGTACAGTCTTGTAGGACAATGTGTACAATTTTGTAAACATGTGTACAGTCTTGTAGGATCATGTGTACAGTGTTGTGACACAATGTGTACAATCTTGTAGGACCATGTGTATAGTCTTGTACAAATATCTACAATATGTGTACAGTCTTGTACACATATGACACAATGTGTACAGTCTTGTAGGACCATGTGTACAGTCTTGTACACATGTAGGACCATGCGTATTGTCTTGTAGGACCATGTGTATAGTCTTGTACATATGGGTACAGTCTTGTAGAACCATGTGTACAGTCATGTGACACATGTGTACAATCTTGTAGGACCATGTGTACACTCTTGTACATATGTGTACAGTCTTATAGGATCATGTGTACAGTCTTGTAGGACCATGTATACAATCTTGTACAGTCTTGTAGGACCATGTGTACAGTCTTGTAGGACCATGTGTACAGACTTGTAAACATGTGTACAATCTTGTAGGGCCATGTGTACAGTCTTGTAACATGTGTACAACCTTATAACATGTATACAGTCTTGTATAGTGTGTATAGTCTTGTATAGTCTTGTGACACATGTGTACAGTCTTGTAACATGTGTACAACCTTGTAACATGTGTACAATCTTGTATAGTGTGTAAAGTCTTGTATAGTCTTGTGACATATGTGTATAGTCTTGTAACATGTGTACAGTCTTGTGACACATGTGTAAAGTCTTGTATAGTCTTGTATGACACGTGTGTACAGTCTCGTGACACATGTATACAGTCTTGTAGGAACATGTGTATAGTCTTTTACATGTGTACACTCTTGTAGGATCATGTGTACAGTCTTGTACACATGTGTACAATCTTGTAGGACCATGTGTATAGTCTTGTAACCATGTGTACAATCTTGTAGGACCATTTGTACAGTCTTGTATACATGTGTACAGTCTTGTAGGACCATGTGTACAGTCTTGTACACATGTGTATAATCTTGTAGGGCCATGTGTACAATCTTATATGCATGTGTACAGTCTTGTACACATGCATACAACCTTGTACACATGTGTGTAGTCTTGTAGGACCATGTGTACAGTCTTGTACATATGTGTACAGTCTTGTAGGATCATGTGTACAATCGTGTAAGACCATGTGTACAATCTTGCACACTCTTGTAGGACCATGTGTACAGTCTTGTAGGGCCATGTGTACAGTCATGTACACATGTGCACAATCTTGTAGGACCATTTGTACAGTCTTGTACACATGTGTACAGTCTTGTAGGACCATGTGTACAGTCTTGTAGGACCATGTGTACAGTCTTGTAGGACCATGTGTACAGTCTTGTACATATGTGTACAGTCTTGTAAATATATGTACAGTCTTGTAGGACAATGTGTACAGTTTTGTATACATGTATTCAGTCTTGTAGGACCATGTGTACAGTCATGTGACACAATGTGTACAATCTTGTAGGGCCATGTGTACAGTCTTGTACACATATGTACAATATCTGTACAGTCTTGTACACATAAGACACAATGTGTATAGTCTTGTAGGACCATGTGTATAGTCTTGTACACATGTATACATTCTTGTAGGACCATGTGTTCAGTCTTGTAATACCATGTGTTTTATCTTGTAGTACCATGTGTACAATATTGTAGGGCCATGTTTATAGTCTTGTATGCATGTGTATAGTCTTGTAGTACCATGTGTACAATATTGTCGGGCCATGTGTATAGTCTTGTAGGACCATGTGTACAATCTTATACACATGTGTACAGTCTTGTAGGACCATGTGTATAGTCTTATACACATTTGTATTATGTACAGTAGGGCCATGTTATACTGTCTTATAGGACCATGTGTACAGTCTTGTACACATATGTATTGTGTACAGTCTTGTAGGGCCATGTGTACAGTCTTGTAGGACCATGTGTACAATCTTGTACACATGTGTACAGTCTTATAGGACCATGTGTACAGTCTTGTAAGACAATGTGTACAGTCTTATAGGGCCATGTGTATAGTCTTGTAGGACCGTGTGTACAGTCTTGTACACATGTGTAAAATCTTGTAGGACCATGTGTACCATCTTGTACACATGTGTACAGTCTTGTAGGACCATGTGTACAGTCTTCGTAGAAAGCCTTTGCATCAGATTCCAATTCAAATAACATCCTGACTACAGGCTTATCTACATCACCAGTTGGTTTAGGAATGACTAAATCAGTGCAATTCTCAAACATAGAGCTTCTTGTATCTTGACCAACATTAGATTCATTTCCTTGACTATAATCTTAGTTCAGATCAATTAAAACATTTTGCGACATCTGAAAAAAAATTAAAAATAGTAAAATCAGTTAGTACAAATGCAAAATTCATAATTTTCAATGTCAATACATCCTGAATTCAGTTTATTTCAATGCCAAATATGGCGAGTACCATAAGTTAAACAAGGCTGCATGATATTGATTATGTTAACCTTATGAATATATATAAAACAAACGAAGAAAATCAACAAGTTAGATTCATTTCCTTGATTGTAATCTTGGTTCAGATCAATTAAAGCATTTTTGGACATATGAAAGAATTTAAAAATAGTAAAATCAATTAGTACATTGAAAATTATGAATCATTTACATCAAAGATCACAAAAGGCTGTCACCACCACTTTTTCAAATCTTATGCACTTTCTTGCTGATATTACTAGACTTTTGCTGAGATTAGGATGAAAACCATGAACTCTAATGAAGACATTGATAATCTGATTTAGGAACCTGACATTATCATATAGTATTTGAGATACTATAGCTGAAGGCTTTAAGAGGCTTAAAAAACCTTGTTTTTCGTTCAACTTCAGGATAACAGTGAAACCTTGCATACAAACAACAAAAAGTAAAAGACCTAGGGGGTCTTCATACCTTAAAACATTAGTAGGGGCAAAGTAATCTATAGGTTCTCTAGAAGGGTGAAGGGGTCTTCATACCATGCATACTATAGCTATATTTACTATAGCTGAAGGCTTTCTCTATAAGGGTGCTAAAGGGACAGGGAGTATCAACATACATTTTGGGGTCACTTCTGACTTTTAGAAAACAAGTTGACAACATAACATCCAACGCTTCCAGACTGTGAGGGCTACCCAAATTGACCAGTCCACTCATTGTCTTCAATTTTTGGATTTCTAGAGAGCCATGTAGGTAAGTGTTGGCTTGTGATTAGAGTCACATTCACCTTCTATTGGACCAAGCTCCAAACACGTTAGACATCGATACACCCCTCTAGTGTATGTGTTAAAGTACCAAATTCTAGACCACACCTTGGACACCTTGGATAGATGTGACACAATGTGTACAGTCTAGGGAAGAGGAAGAGGATGCCTACCTGCTTTGGTGTCCCTTGATGCGCAGTGGTTGGTGAAGGAGTAGAGGCATGCAAAATTGGCAGTGGCACGACCCAGCCTGACAGAAACCGGTAGGAAGGATGAGGACGACGAGGAGGAGGAGCTGTAGGCGGATGAGGAGCAGCACACCGATGGTCCGGTGGACGAGAAATTCTCAAGCAGCAGCAGCTTGGGTATGTCCGGGGAGACGATAGAGCAGAGGGCGATGACGGGCCTCCTAGGGCTTAAATAGACATCTTCACCACGATTCTCTTGAGTGGGAGGTGACGGTACAAGGAGGAGGAGGGGGAGAAGAAATCACGCGGCAAACGGCGGTAAGGAGAGGCAAAGGGTCGCGGGAAATGGAGAAGAAGGGAGGAACGGTCATGGGTGCGGAAAAGGGTTTGGTTCTTGCGTTGGTTTGGGGTGTAGGTCAGGTGATGACCTAGAGTGTGGGATGGGTGGAGAGCTGGGGTGTCGGACCGGTTATGTCAAAACTTTTAGTTTTAAAAATCCAACAATGTCTAGTTTCTCCCGGTAATCGTGTCTGTGGCATTGTGGCCAAATAGGTACTGGCAGAGTCCAAACCAATAGGACGTGCCGATAAGTCCATTGGAGAAGCTAGACCCAGCGGTCGGCAGGGCCGAAAAGGCACCGCTAGTGTGGTCGGCTCAGCAGGCGCTACTAGCAAATTGCAAGATCAGGGCCAATAGAAAGATGAATGATCATATTTTTCCTTACCATATCAATAAATTGCTAGTGAGACATCCACATTGTGGGAGCAATGCTCTTCATGTGGTGTGTGAGGAACATGTGTTGTAGTGGTTGAACAATATAGGAAACACGTGTTTGATGCTGCTCAAGGATTATAGGAGAAGCTTAAATCATTTTTCAAAGAATCACTCTCAAACCAAGGTAAAGCACCCTCACTTTAAAGTCAAGTTAATTATATTGCTTTTAAAAAAGTTAGGTGTTCTTCAATTTTCTACAAACATGAAAATTGTATAATTTTATGGAAGAAACAAGAGAAGCATTTGAAGGTACAACAAATGCTTAGATTCTACATGTAGGAAAAAAATAAAGATATCAAGAAAGTTAGAGAAGGTGGATTAATATATGGGATAAAAGGAGGCATTCTCTCCCCCCTCCTATGCCTGGAGGCCGATTGTCCGAGATAGTGGTAAATCTAGATATCAAAAAAGTTATAGAAGGTTGTCCAATATAGAAATAAAATAGGAAGCATGTTTCCATAATGCTACACGTACTCCTAGAAGAGTGAAATAAGAATTACGTATTGGTAAGTTTGCAAAGGATGTTCATGTGTTGGTTAGTGATGTTTCATAATGATATTGCAACTTTTTTGGAAAAAATCATTGTTCATGGTTATGAGATGGAGATGTTGTTTATAGTGTGAAGGGTTGAAATAAAATTGTTATATACTCACAAAAAAATCTTATGGTTTCATAAAAATCAAAACTAGATAAGCATTAAAAATAAAAATTGAAATTATTGAGAGGGAAATAAAAAAATATTCAAATATATTTGTCATCGAATTTGTTCAAGAAGGCATCTCATATAAGGAACATAACAAATAGTAAATTTTGTTTGTCCAATAGAATTTTTTAAGCATTATTTGCTAAAAGAGTACATAAATTAGACATGGGTCCTAAAATAAATCAAACAAAAAAAGTTATATTAGACAATAATCTTCTCAAATATTAAAAGATTAATAAAAATAATGACACTTCTCATCATCCAGTCTATTTTGCCCCTTTTGAGGATCTTGTGTTATGTATGAGAGAATTTCATACATTATGGAGGTGGCGGTTCGATACTAGAGGTTGCATAGATATACACATATGAAAACATTGAGGTTAGAAAGTCATATGATCCACAATACATAAAGAAATATGAAGTCAAGAGCCATGAAGTGGACATCATCAGGGTATCTAGATAGTTGTTTCTTCTTGATGTAGTATCTTGTAGAGGGAGGGGTACATGTGGAATGACAATAGGGTGTGGTTTTCAGTAGCTATTTATCGAAGCCATCACCACTAGATATGTTTATGGTTGACATAAGTCATGTGTGCCATATCTCACTACTATTATATTGGTGTAATCATATTGTTGTCTATTTGGGAGAGATAGAGAGGAAGGGCAAGATGTTTTGGTGGATGGATGGAAATATAAAGGGAGAAACGAATAACATAGTAAATAGGAAATGGAATGTTTAGGGACTGAATGGACATAATGAAAGATGGGGAGAGTTGGCAAGCATTGAAATTTTGTTGGGATTGTAAAGAAAATGGTGGAGAAAACAACATAGACAAATGGAAAACTTATTAGATGAAAAAAAAATCGATGAGGAGGGTAAAAAGAACATTGTTCTTAGATATTGAATTTTAGGCTATTTGTTACCAGTGATACTCATAATTGGTTGTGGATTTTTAGTGGGGCCATTGTGCTTCACATTAATCAATTTTATTCTGGGTACGATAGGTTGATGATAACATCCAATTTTTTTGATATTATATGCCTATTTTACCCTCAATTTCCTCTAATATCCTTGAGTTTAGCATTATAGATCTCAACATTACTTTCATTATTTGTTATTGCATAATGTTTATTACTTCACTTCTTTTGCAAGGGAAAATCCCAAGTTTTGTGTTTACAATCTCGTCCCATTGGTTGGCAACCGATGGCCATAAATCCTAGATGATCATCAACCTTTGTCAGTCTAGAGGCCAAGTGGGTGATGACAGATGAAACCCAAAATGGCATCAAGAGATGTCACAACCGATGGTCGGGAAGCGATGGACCATGGAGGCCATGAACTTTCACTAGCCTAAAGATTCATTGGTACACAACTAATGAGAGGGTGACCATCAGCTAATGATCCTATAGTTCATCGGTCACCAACAGATGGTTAATCAGTAATCCATGAACAGATGGTCACGCCAACTGTTGAAATCACATCCTTCGATCAATCAATGGTGGGATAATGGGCCCTCATCTGATGAGGGAGTTGCAACACCAATTGATGACCTTGAAATCATCACTGACCGACAATCTCAAGGTCATCAAATGATGGAAATTTAGCTTCCACCATCTGGTAGAACCATGGGACAAGAAATCGATGATAGTGTTTCATCCATAAACCAATGAAGTTGTAGATAGTCACCAATAAATGGGTGTCCTTTGACATCTACTATTGCAAGATTAATTAAGCATGCACCCTGAGGTACATGTCCTAAGGCTTGTGGCGCAAGTAAAGCCCCTGCTCTTGGGTACCTAAAGTATCCAACTAATCCCTATAAATACCTATAAATAGGGACCCCCAACCTCAAGATAGAGGTATCTCATGAAGTGATGCCTAATATGGACTTGACCATTCACCTTCATCTGTAAACGAAGGGGAAGGTCCTAGTCTCACCGGTTTGCATCACCACGAGACAACTACATCCCAAATTCAAGATAAGGAAGGTATAACAAGTCCTCTTTGTCAACATCCTCACTATCGACCACTAAAAAGGAGGTTTATGTTGACATGAAATAACAAATAGAGATTGTTCTATTTTGTCATCTCCATCTCCCTCACTATGTGTCATATTGACTCCTTATTTCTATTGTGAAATGGACTTTGTTTCATGTAAATCAGTAATGTCACTTGTTAACACGAGTGTCTAATCTCATTTATGTGGGTTAGGAGTAGCCAACAAGGCCTCCCTACTGTGTATATAATCATATTCCATAGAATATTTATACTCTTGATGTTATTTTTTTACTCTTATCCATGAATGAATCACTTGTATGCCTAACTACCAATTTGTAAATTTTAATTTCTAATGCATTGATATTAGTAGATCAGATTTGGAGTTATGAAGTAATGTGAATGTGTGAAAGTGTTGAATTGCTAGAGATAACAATCATATGGTTGTATATTTTGACATTTGTTTATCATCTTGAGAGAGATACACACTCATAATCTAGATCTAACCCAATCTCAAGAGTGGAGGGAATAGACACAAATGATGATTTCTCATAAACCATGCAAAGTGTCTACAATGGGTGAGTGTTTGGATGTTGGTGAGTATGCTTGGTTGGTGAAACTCGATCCAAGTTATATCCAAAATATAGATATCTCCGAAAAGAACCATTGCTTCTTTGCTTTTATTAACTTATTGTCATTTACTTTGTCTACTCTTACCCTAGTTTGGTTGTTACCTCGTTTAGAGATGAACACACTATTTACTCTTTTGATCAACTTAGCTAAGCTAAGAACCAAGGTCCAATAGCTTGGGACCCCTTGTCTACGTGTTCAGTCTTGTTTACTACATCAGACTAGTAGCAGATGTCCCAAGGTATTGGATTATGAATTCAAAGTTTGATCCTTAAGATCTGTCTCCATCATTATCATATTTTTGACATGAGTTTGAAGGCAATAAACTCTTAGGGGACAAGTCAATTGACACTTGTCAATGACCCAAGGTCTACTTAGACTTCGTCATTGATTTATTTCTAGTAATAGATTTTTTTAGTGACTGAGAGAACCCACCCTGGGCGATCCTGACATGGAGAGGGTGTGGTTCGGTCACCCCTCTCCCATGCCAAATAAGCATGGATTTTTGTTAGCAGAGTGCCTTTGTGTGGTTCAAACTTGGGTCCTTCATTGGGACTTACTGAGCTCTGACCATCAAGCTACTTTGGTTGGACTTCTAATAATAGGCTCAATTGCAAATAACCTAAAAAATATCTGCACTTACCTTTGAAATTTGGTTTCCCACCACGTTTCACTAGACTCATCTAATTTTTAGGTACTGGGTGATAAATACTTTTCACTAAAAGAAAGTGACTGTGGAAGCAAAAGCGGGTGTAGGAGTAGGAGTAGGTGCCAGTGGTACAGATGTTGGGGTAGTGCCACCAGTGGTTCTTCCATCTCTTTGTTCTCTCGTTGCAACAAGTAGTGAATGCAAGAAGGCAATCAGTTATGTCTTAGAGAATGAATTGGCTAGTTTCTAGCTTAAGCATGCATTCATATCTATCATCCAAGAACAAGCTTCTTTTTTTGTGGGGGGGGGATTTCCTAGAACATAACCTCTATCAGCATATTGATTCCTTTAAGAATGTTAGTGATACCTTGAAGATGAATAGGGTTCCTCAAGAAGTGATTTATTGCAATTATTTCTCATTATCTCTATGAGGCAAATATCTTTTATGGTATAACACTCTAAAGCACAGGAGTATACCAGATTGGGAGGGCCTAGATAATGCATTTGTGAGTAAATTTTTCCATGTTGTGAAGACAATCTCATGCATGACCATTAGTAACATATTTAACCAAATTTTTGTGGAAACCCTAAGTGATTATTGAGAGAAATATCAGTGCTACCAGGGAGAGTGTCCCTACCACGAGTTTAAATAAGGATACCTAGTTTCTACATTCTACAATGGCCTCAATCAGAACAAGAGAAGATCTATAAATGTAGTCGCTTGAAGTGATTTCATGGATATAACTTTGAATGTTCCAAAGAAATCATAGGAAATATGGTGACACTTCAATTAAGATGGGACTACAAGAAGGGGTCTAGTGGAAACTTATCTTCTATGAGAACCACTACCAACTCAAAAGCTATGGATGTCCTAAAAGAAAAGCTAAAAAAATAGCTATGGATGTACAAACCTTGAATAAGAACAATATGTAGGAAAAGAATCATGCAGAAATGGTCATGAACTGTATTACTTGCAAAGAAAATGGACATAGCTCTCAATATTGCATTTACACACATGAATAAGAAGTTGGTAGTGAATATAAGCAGTTGAAAATGTGTCTTATATGAATTATAAAAGGCCAAACCATTTATGGAAACATGTAGGTAGCAGCCTCCTAAACCATTAGGGTTTAGAGGACACAATAAACCACCTAGATTTCAACATAGTACCAACTTCCAACTAACTAAAACTCTCAAAATCCATCGAATTCTGACATGAGGACCGAGATATATGCCTTCACCAAAGGGTAGGCTGAGATTAATGACAAGCTGAATCAAAGCACAACAAATAAGAATAACATGTTGAGTATTATGTAGTTTCAAATGGGAAGTGTAACAGATCAAGTTTATGATCTTTGACAGCATAACAAGATGATTGACCAGCAACCAACACATCTTGCTGACCTAATAAAGAACCTAGTCAGGTGAATCCCATCCAACATAAAGCAAAACCCAAGGGGACAAGAGTATGCATTGATGGCTACTCCTGGGTCTGGAATAGTCCTAGACTCATCCACTATCAAAGCTCAATAAGAAACAACTCCTATGCCTACACTTAACCTTTGACAAGAAACTATTAAGGTCAAAAAAGATAATACCCCTACACCTATTAATGAGAAAATTACAACTAAGGGAAGTGGTAAGGGGAGGAAGCCTGCTAATGATAAGGAACCAATTGATATTCCAGAAGTATTTGCCAATAGTGACCCATACATTCTAGAATTATGTTTCCTTATAAATTGATCAAGGCTCATCTTAAGAAAATATATGAAAATTTCATTAAAGGTGTGAAGAAGTTACACATTGGCATCTAATTTATCTATGATATTGAGGAAATACCAACTTATGCTAAGTTCTTCAAAGACATGATCACATAAAGAAGATGGGAGAATAAGTAGAAACTATTATGATGGCAACAATGTCAATTTCTTTTGATCAAGAAAATATGCCTATAAGAAAAAGGACCCCAGAGCATTCACAATTCCTTCCAATGTAAGAGATAATAAAGAAAGAAAGGGGTAGTTGATTTGGGTGCAAGTATAAGTCCTATTTCATTAACGTTAGCAAAGAGGCTTGATCAAACAAAAATGGTAAAAATACAAATGAGAATCCAACTGATGATCATACTTTTCCAATTCTAGCAGGGATCTTTGAAGATGTGTTGATAAGGATAGGAAGAATCTTTATTCCTTTTGATATTATAGTGATCGACACAACCAAAGACTTGTCTTGCCCCATGATTTTATGGGACCCTTCTTGTCCATATGAAGATCTATAATTGATGTGGAAGTAGGCATCATAAGGATCCATGTGGGAAATGATCACATTGACTTTTGAGTCCAAGAGGCCATGAGAGAACCCCCCCCCTATTTGAATCTGTCTATTCTGTTCAATAGCTAAAATTAGCTTTGTGCTAATACTTAGGAACGGAATTCCATCACAAACTTGTTGATGAGGGCTATTGTGAATTAGACCTCTGACAACGACAAATATGAGGTTAAAGAGGTTTTAGAATATCTTGATGTTGAAGAATATGGTGTTATATTCATGGTAGACTCGAAAGACCTTGAGGTCGATACAACCAATTAAGTTTCTTTAAACTTAATACATGCTATGAAGAAGCTCCCAAGCTTTTAGATGAGTCATAAAAACACCCTGAAGGCCTCTAATATTAGTGTGTGGATGATGAAGGAAGAAATCCAATTATAATTGATTGATCCCTATTCAAAGACAAGATTGAACAATTACTTCTAAAATTAAAATTGAGAAAAAAAAGACATTGGGTATATAACAGATGATATTAAACCTTGAAGATTTCATGCATAGGATTATATTATCGAATAAAATGTTGAACCACAAGCTCAGGGACATAGAAGAGTGAACCAAAATCTATGTAAAGTCATAAAGAAAAAAGTTATCAATTGTTCTGATGCAGGAACCATATATGAATCGATGGGTGAGTCTTGTCCACATTGTAGCTAAAAAAGAAGGCATGATCATAAGTGAAATGTTAGAATGGAAATGATCTTACGACTAGTACAATAACTGGTGGGATAATGTGCATCGATTATAGAAAGCAAAATTCAGTTATAAAGAAGGACCACTTCACTTTGTTGCTTGTAGATTAAGAGTTAGAGAGTCTCACTCACCACTCTTATTTTTTCTATCTTGGTGGATATTACAAATTTTATCAAGTGCCAATTCACCCTAACAATCAAGAGAAGACAACATTCACATGATTATGTAGTCATATGCTTTTTACATAATGGTGTTTGACTTAAGCAATGCACCTTCTTGTTTCAAATCTATATGATTTTTATTTTTACTTATATTCTAGAAGACACTGTGGAACTCTTCATTAATTATTATAGATTTACGGTTCCTTTTTGGATAATTTCCTACAAAAAAATTTCCTAGTACTTCAAATATGTGAGCAGAAACATCCTATGCTTAAATGGGAGAAGTTCCATTTCATGGTGTAAGAGGCAATTGTTCTAGGGCACAAGGTATCAAAAAAGGGTGTAGAAGTAGACCTAATCAAGGTAAAAGCCATATGTAAACTTTGTTGGTATTTATGCCCACAGAATCAATCATATGATGATTTTAATGGGGCATCATATACTTGATTTAATAATAATAAAGGTAATTTCATCTATCATGATAGTCTCGGTCATGAGATGATAACACCAACATGGTAGATGTCTAAAGAATGATGTTACTCAATGGCATATGTCTTCAGGTTGAGGACCTATATAATGAGATCCTATGTATGATAAGAGTACATACATTCTTGTTATGTCCCTAGACGGATATTATTGTGGAAGAAAAATAGACGATAGTAATACATAAGACTAGAACGTGTGTTGAATGATGACTGAATTTCATTAGTCATGATATAGGATATCAAGTCAAACACATATGTACTTGTTATAGAACAATGTACCAGATAGATCCACCTTAAGAGTGATACATGGAAACCACGAAATGGTAGTTAGAATCAACTCTCATATTGATAGTGGTGATTGTGGTCTTAGGCCTGAAGTCACTACACTCATCACATGTCATTCGATGAACTTTGATACCATCCGACGTGACCTGGAATAATGGTTGTCATTAAGGTGGTACTTAGGTACAATGTGACACGGGGTTTTATTGTGAGTGGTTTGGATGGGATTGGTCCCTCCTATAGGAGATTATATCTTAGCCACTTGATAAGTGAGAGTGATAAATGTATGGTCATACTCGTACGACTCAATATGTGATATGTGAGCTCACATGCATCTCATATAGTCTTCTCTAGTTCAAGGAACATGGATTGAATATTATGTTGGTATGTATGCACAAAGAGCCAATAATATGATGATTGTAATGGCATATCCTATAAATGATTTGATTAATAATAAAGGCAATCTTACAACTTATTATGTTTTATTCAGTTATGAGATAATGATGAAACATAATGAATTTCTAAAGAATGATATTACCTAATGACATATGTTGTCAGGTTTAGGATCGGAACAATGAGATCATACAAATGTTAAGAGTATATGCTTTCTTGTTATGTTCCTAGTCAGAAGTTATTGTGGAAGGCTAATAGACATCAATAACACATAAACTAGAGTGTGTGTTGGTTGATGATAGAATCTCATTAGTCATGATATGTGATATCAAATCAAACACATAGATACTTGTTAGAGAATAGTGTATCTGATAGACCTACCTTGAGAGTGATGCATAGAAACCATTAAAGGTAGTCAGAATCATCTCTCATAATGATGGTGGTGATTGTGGTTCTTAGACATGAAATCACTACACTCATCACATGTCGTTCAATGTACTTTGACATCATCCACTGTGGCCTTAATTAAGCGTTGCCATAAAGGTGGTGCTCTGGTGCATTGTGACACAAGGGGATGACTGTGAGTGATGTAGATGAGATTTGTCCCTCCTATAGGAGTATGATATCATGACCACTTGATAAGTGAAATTGAAAAATGCATGGCCATGACCATGTGACTCAATATGTGATATTAAGATGACATATATCCTGGACACTCTGCTCTAGTTCAAGGAACATGGATTGAACATTGAAGAGGATGACAACTCCATGCCTCGAGTTCAATCTGGATATCACTGACAAAAGGGACTATATGATCATTTTAACACCAATCACATATTGTAGGCTGAAATTGTTCTCCAACTTTCCAATTATTTGGGTAGTAATGATGTCTTGCTAGATACCACTCATCGCTTGTGATGTTGTAAATCACTGATGGACATTCACTACCAACATAACTTGGAACATGTTACAACCCCAGTTTTGGGTTCAATTGCTGAGAAATATAATTTCTCATATTAAAGATATTTGAATGAATAATGATATAATCTATTTTTAATAAATGGATTTCATTTACAATAGACTTGATGATTGTTTTGTGGGCTTTATTGGCTATTGGGCCCAATAACAAGGAAATTCAATTTATAAATGAATAATGAAGTTTTTAAGAAAAGAAAGGTGTGGAAACCTCTAGAAGGCAAAAGAACTTAATCCAAAGGTGGATTTCGTGCCACATGGGTTTCTTGGGGTTCCAAGGAGTCCAAAGTGCAAAAGAGAAGCAATAAGAAAAGAAAATATTAATTAAGTATTTCTTTATTAAGAAAGAAATTGAAAACAATGATAAAATGTGGAAAGTATGGGAAAAGAGGTATAATTGAGTTATCTATGGTGAATTTTCGTATCTCAAGGATTCCTAAAGTTAAAAGGAATGCTAATTAATGAAGATAAAAGAGAAATAAAGAAAAATCCTCAAAAGGAGATATTTTTTTATATAAAGAAATAAGTGGGATAATGAGATATAATGAATAGAAGGTAATAAAAAGGCTAAGGAACTTTCCCAAGATGGGATTTCGAGTCATTAAGGTTCTTTAAGGTCCAAGGAAATCCAAGATAATAATTTAATAGCAAAGGAAAGAGAAATTAGGTGAGAAACATACCTAATTGAGTAATAACTTGTATCTAAAGAAAGGGACCCTATTTCTTTACATAATGAGCCCAAACTTGGCATGATTATATATTAAGTCTTTAATAATATTCCCTCAAAATTTGGGATTAAACGGAGCCATGGTTGGAGAGTTACGATTTTCCAAATTTATCTTAATATTTGAAGGATTTTCCTTTAAAATGAAAATCTGATTTTCCTTTGTTGGGTCGCAAACAGTGTGGACCGTTGGATTCTGATCCAACGCGGGCCGTGCATCTTCTAGTTCTAAATGAACTAGGATTCAGGCAGCGAACAGAGGATCTTCCCACCCATTTTTCTCACGAATCTTCGCATGTGCGAGGATAGAGATCTCATAGATGAATCCGGGAGGACTTTCCGCGCATCATAGACCCTAGTTTTTCGACCTATGGATGCATCTTGAAGAAACACCTTTTTCATCACAAGGCAGGTGATAGCGGGGGGTTAGGAAACCCTAGATTCGACCCCCGATCCTATAAATAGGATCCCTATCTTCTTCGGAAGGATCTCGCGATCACAACCGGCCCTTCTATTTCTACCCTTGTGACCCGGAACCTTGGTTCGGCTATGCTCCGACGAGCTTCAGAGAGCAGCGCCGCCACGGTAGGCTTTGCTGATCGGGAGAGGATGAAGGAGCGGTTACCCTTCAATCTGGGTCTACTGTGGATCCAAAGCATGATCAACGATCCAGGCTCCTTCACGCCTTCAGTTGGTCGTGAGTGGGTGCGTTTAGTAAGAGCCGTGCGACCGCGCGCAGTCAACTGAGATGGGCGATCGGACGGCCGAAGTTTTTCCAGAAAATAAAAGTAAGTAGCCTCCCTGCCCAATAATTCAGAAAATGATTGAAACTTGTACAAATCCTTAAAAATAGATCCTTTGGCCGAAAAATACAAGTAAATAGTGCTTTTTAACCAGAAAAATGCGTAGAACATGATAAAAATGATAGTAGAGCCTGTTTGTGAATTTTTTTCAAGAAGTATAGGGTTTTTCATATTTTAATGCATTAAATAATGGAAAAACCCTAGGAAGAGATAAAAGCAATCATGATGGATATTGATTTTGGTTTTTGATCAAAATAAACCTGTTTAGAGTAAAGGAAAAGATAAACTCATAAAAGGATGATTAATATGTTGCTTTTAGGGTTTTGTGATCATGTACATGGTATAATGGGATAAAAACCCTAATTTGGGAAAGCATGAGTTTTTGTGATTATAATTTGAAAATTTCTAGTATACAACTAAAATATAATGATTCTTGAACATAAGTTGGATTAAAGAATCCTTATTGAAGATAATGAAGAATTAGGGTTAAGTTCATAATACTTAATTAATGAAAGTGAGTAATTGCAACCTATTGGATATTAAAAGTGTTAAATAATGGTTAAGCTCCTAATTATGGGTAAATACCCTTAATATAGTAATCATGGTTTTCTAACAAATAAAAGGTGGTTTAATGGCAAATCGAGTTCATATGTGTTTTGGACCGTAATGAACTATGAATTGATGATAAATGCATATAATGATCTTATCATGGATTAAAAGGATAAAAATAGTAGCTTTAATAAAAGAAGTTTAATTAATAGTTAATTATGCCTTTAATCCAGATTTGAGGATTAGATGTGGATATAATCAGGGTTTGTGATCAATTGCGTTAAATTAGGGTTTAAAATAGTAAAAGATGATGGGAAACCCTAACTACAATGTAAACCCTAAAAGTGGACTAGAAACCCTAGGAAGCGAGCTAGATTTAATTGATCTTAATGACATGAGTCATAAAAGGAAATTGTGTGATTGTTTCAGGATCTTATTGAATGTTTGCTTGCTTATTGGTTGATTGGATTGTTTCTGTCTCACATCAACTTGACAGGTATGTGATTACGTCTATGAATATCCCGAATTAGATTCCCGAGGATTTTTGAAGTTTTATCGATGACTTAAATTAAACTGTTGGTTGCATTTAATTCATGCAAATTATAATGTGAATATGACTATCACATAAGAGATGTGCCTACTAGCTCAGATCCTAGTCCCCTCTGTATCTTTATAGATTGACCTAGTAAATGGCTACCAATGGGGTAGGTCCATCAGGTCATTAAATGACTTAGTAAATGGCTACCAATGGGGTAGGTCCATCAAGTCATCATGAGTCAGGGATTGGTCTACCTTTGGGTAGGACTATGCGACTCCATAACCCTAGGTATTGGCTACCTGTGTGGTAGGGCCATGGGGGTAAGGATCTACCATATGAGAGAGATGGTATCCATGTTCACTACAGGGACGTTACAGAGAAAGGGGATAGGCAAGGATTGAGTAGTAATGCTTAAAACGTAATCTTGGTTGTTAAATGATATTTGGCTGATTACATTGTTAACATAGTTGCACAATTATTGTTTCCCCCACATACTAGCTTCGGCTGACCGACATTTTGTTTGTCGGCGTTTTAGGTACAAATGAAAAGAACAAACAGTAAAGTGACATATGTGGAATGGAATGAAAAATAACGTGCATCGGAGGATTGGTTAGATTAGCTTCTTCATGGATAGAAGTTTAGAAATCCCAGTTTTTCCAAGGTAAGAAAAGTTTTATTTTATACCCGTTTTCAGTTAGTTGGTAAAGTTTATTAATTGTTACTGATTATTTGTCGAACCTTTGATCCTGTTAATTGGATAATGGCTCTGACCTTCGGGTCTCCCTTAATTAGGGGTTACCGGGAGGCGGGGTCGTTACAATTGGTATCAGAGCATAGGTTCCTCACTTAATTTGTAATAATTATTAAATTTTACAAATTCTATAGAACCCAAGGGAGTTATTAGAGGATTATCTGAAAGATAGAGGTGTCTAGAAAAGGATCACGACCGGGGGCTGGAAATATTTTCCTCCGCACCGCTAGTCAGAATACGAGGACTCCCAGATCCGTGTGACTGCCTGGCCGAAGTCTTAGGGTATGATTCGAAATAAGATACCTTTAGGACTCTCTCATCTTGTTCATCCCTTCTCAACTCAAAATTCTGATAAGGACCTTAAGGATTAGGGTTTTCTATCTTCTCCCCACTCTCTTGAGGCATGGGTAAGGTCGATAAGGATTAAGGAATCCTCCACCAAATTAATAAAAAGCATGTAAATAAGATGTCATGGACATAAGCTTAATAGAGTAAGCGTAAAGGAATAGATACATGCTTAGGTCGTATGACACGAGTTGTCATTTCCCTCAGGAGAGAGACCTGAGGATGGACCTCCTTGGTAGGAGGATGAGTAGAGGAAGTTAGTCTTAAAAGTAGAGACCTAGCCCATCCTTTGAGGATGATGTTAACCCTAACCCTAAGTGAAGGTTAGAGATAGAGATGACATGATGAGTTAGATGTCATGGTTGACCAGATGTTTGGTTTGCCATACGATCCATGTGAGGTTGGGTGACCTAGCACCTTTGGAAACCCGGGAAAGGGTCATACATGTTTAAGCAAAGGGTAGCTCCTTCATGGATGAAGTTAAGGGAGGACCTATAGAAACCCTATGACTTATGCAAGTAAGGGATAACGTGCCCCCAGAGTACGTCAGTGGTACGATAGTAGGTTGTAACCCTGGCCAGAAGGGCATGATGGATGGCTTATGAGATAAGCATAAAGAGATATGAATAATCTTGAGCCAAACATGAGTTGAGCATAGGCTTCAACCACATAAGGGTTTGCTTGTGAGCATGAGCCTTCATGGAGAAGGGACCTCTAGTAGTAGGGCTGGATGTTGAGTTAACTCTAGAGAGAGAAAGCAAGAACCCAGCAAGAAAGTTGGAAGCTTAGGTTCCAAGACTTAGGAACAGTGGGTAGTAGAGGATGATGCGACCTAAGTGATGAAAGTGGTTGCCTCGTGCTTGATCCCTGGAGATCAATGATATCTTGGTGGCCTTTAGAGGAACCGAACCCTAAAGAGAGGATAATGTTTCTGGAACCTATGTGCCAATGGTAGGAGTTTACCTGCTGGGAGGAGACAAAGAGTGCCTTAGACCCTAAGGAGGTCCAAGTAACCAGTTGTGGGGCCTTGTACCTAGTTGGTTGTCCCTGAGAAGAGGTGTTGCTCATATAAAAGGATCATGGAAGTATAGGACATACCTTGGACATGCTTGATTCGTGGTTAAGAGGTTGATCATGTAGTTGAATACCTAAAGGTGAACCTAGGGTTCCTGGCCGAAGAGGGGAAGCAATGTACCCAATGCTCCTGATGAGATTTGAGCCTCTATAGTTTCGAGCATGGTACTCCTCATGTGTAAAGGTAAAAGAAACCCCTTAAGTTAAGGGTATGTTTTATGAATCCTTCCCGACTAAGTTGATCTAATGTTGAGGAAAGAGAATAAGTACGACCTAGCATGGTTTAATAGGTGGTCTGCTTGTGCCTTAGTAGCTGTTGGGTTAGGCATGCTCATGTGGATGTAAACCCTAAGGATGCTTGTGACTTGGTTGTCAAGAGTTGTAGTTTCCTCCCATCCTGGGAGAAGGACCCCTTTAGTTGGGTGTATAACAGTTTTGTTGGAGTTATGATAACCTAAAGAGGTTTTATAGGATCCCGAGAAAGCTAAGTGCAAAGTAAATGGCATGAGATTGAACCTATAGACCCATAGTTAACCATCTCTAATTGCATATGGATGTGTTACCATGAAGGTAACCGGTAGGGGGGGCCTGACCAGGGTAGACAGGTCGCCATGATCCCTGAGGAAGGATGATAGTCAAGAGATGATGAAGGATTGGGTAAGGTTCTAAGTTGAACATGTACTATGTTAGAATCCTAAGTCTATCCAAGGGTCAGGTAGGGATAAGACCGATGGAAGAAGAAGTTGCCTAATTCCCTAGTTGCACATGACCATAGGGTCGGGAGGTAACAACTATCATTGTCTGAGGGCCATGGGTTAGGAGATTGATCACCTTCATGAGCTCATGGGACCCAAGGGGCAGATGAGTAGGGCACTCTCTAGATGCATAAGGGAAGAGGGATGACCCCTAAAGTGTCGGCACCCTATAGACCTAGAGAAGATGACCTAGGATTATGCTTGGACCAAGTAAGTCTGAGACCAGTCTTCCCTGGAAGTAGTGTGGATAGAATGATGTTTGTGATATAGAGACATAAGCTGCACATTTCAACTTGGATTTGAAAGTGTACGGGCAAGGTAGGCTGTACCATCTCTACTCTTGGAACAGGAAGAACTCTATATTTGGACTACAACCAAATGCTTATTTCTTCTTGTTATGGGAGTGAGAGATAGGACAGTACGCATGCCTTACACCAAGGTTAAAGATGATGTAAGTTGGAACGTTGCTAAAAGGTATGAGGATAGAGATGATAACATACCTTTGTGGGGAGAGTAATACATGGATGGTTTACAAACATTAAGAGTATTAAGGAGGTCATCTTGTGAGGATGTTTTATCTTGAACTAAGTGGATTTTTGTAAGTGATATAAGGGATCACAAGGTTGAGTTTGATCACCATGAGGATGACCTCAGAGTTCCTTGATGAAGACAACCTTAGAGTTTGAGATGAGATGATAAGTATAATGCATGGAGGAGTATGTCTTCGACATTAACTAACACCTAAGGATAAGGAGTGGTAATGAATGCTCTGGTTGAGATATAGCTACCTAGTCTAGCTAGAAGTTAGAAGAAGTTGAGGTTGTTCAACTAACCTTATGTTTGGAAGGAAGGTGTGTTTGGCTAACACTAGGATGTAATAAGATATGTTGAACAAGTTAATGGTTGCTTGGTTAGCCAATTTAGTCCTTGATGTAGTGAAAGGATGGTGATAGAACCTCAGATACACTTCTTTGGATAGGAAGGTAAAGAGACCCTTTTGAGAGTGGTTTAGGGTTTCCAAGGTGACAAGCTTAAGGAATCATAACGATATAAGAGGTTATGATATACGTTGGTACCACAAAGATAGTAAGTGATGGTGGCACTCTGGATGCTTAAAACAAAGTCGCACGTATCATGTGGCCATGCAAGCCAAGAGGTGAAGGACAAACACCAATAACCCAATGTATCGATATAGAGGATAAAAGAGTTCCTGTGAGGGAATAGGAGTTCATCATTATGAATGTTGTGGTAAGTCTCCCTTTGACCCAGAAGGTCAAGATGCAATATGGGTTATGGTAGATCACCTTACCTAGATGCCATGAGAGAGCAAGAGTTCTGTCAAGGGACAGATCGGGTTGAACTACATATGAAAAGAGATGGTTCAACTACACCATGATGCGAATTCCAAGGTTCTTGATGTGACCTAAGGGTTCACTTCCATGAGATGGAAGTAGGAACGTGAAGAACTCAATGTTGGTACAGTTTATCACCCATTACTAACGGTTAGTATGATCCAGACTAAAGGGTCTGATGAGAGCATGTGTGCTTGTTCAGGATGATATCTAGAGACAGCTCTTGTCCTATGGAAAATGTGAATGATAACCACCATAGCCTTTATCGAGATGCAAGAAGTTCAATAAGGAGGTAGTGTCGGTCACCACTTCATTAAGATGATGTTGGTGAAGGAAGCCTAGTGAAGGTCATAAAAGAACCACAGTGAGTGCAGATGAAGTCGCTTGATCGAGCAATGGATGAGAGAGAGCCCAAGGGTGACATGAGTCACGAGCTGATGCAAAGCAGACTGACATGTAGTTCACTGTGGGGGAATATAATGTGAAAATCCGACACCTCTGAGCTACAGCTGAGAAAGCCGAGTCCCCGATATATGGGTCCATTTGAGATGGATTGGTGGAGATGGTTGTGTTTTACCTTATCCCTCAGGATAAAATGATGTGTTGCATGAGTCCGATCTAGAGCACTATGTGAGGTACCCAAGCCAGGTGTTGTGCCCTGAACCTATTCAGCTTTTGAAAGGCTGAAAAGTCCTGAGTCCTCTATAAGGATACGATATACCAAGGTAAGAAAGACCTCAGATGGAAGAAAATGAGATAATGAAGGTTCTTGGGAAACACCATGGAAAGGGTGAAGCCACATGGGAGCCCTGATGGACATAAGAAGACTTATCCTGTTTGTTTGCTTGCTTGATGGAATTTTAAGGACAAAATTCTTATAAGAGGGGAAGGATGTTACAACCCCAGTTTTGGGTTCAATTGCCGAGAAATATAATTTCTCATATTAAAGATATTTGAACGAATAATGATATAATCTATTTTGAATAAATGGATTTCATTTACAATAGCCTTGATGATTGTTTTGTGGGCTTTATTGGCTATTGGGCCCGATAACAAGAAAATTCAATTTATAAATGAATAATGGAGTTTTTAAGAAAAGAAAGGTGTGGAAACCTCTAGAAGGCAAAAGAACTTAATCCAAAGGTGTATTTCGTGCCACATGGGTTCCTTGGGGTTCCAAGGAGTCCAAAGTGCAAAAGAGAAGCAATAAGAAAAGAAAATATTAATTAAGTATTTCTTTATTAAGAAAGAAATTGAAAACAATGATAAAATGTGGAAAGTATGGAAAAAGAGGTATAATTGAGTTATCTATGGTGAATTTTCGTATCTCAAGGATTCCTAAAGTTAAAAGGAATGCTAATTAATGAAGATAAAAGAGAAATAAAGAAAAATCCTCAAAAGGAGATTTTTTTTATATAAAGAAATAAGTGGGATAATGAGAATTAATGAATAGAAGGTAATAAAAAGGCTAAGGAACTTTCCCAAGATGGGATTTCGAGTCATTAAGGTTCCTTAAGGTCCAAGGAAATCCACGATAATAATTTAATAGCAAAGGAAAGAGAAATTAGGTGAGAAACATACCTAATTGAGTAATAACTTGTATATAAAGAAAGGGACCCTATTTCTTTACATAATGATCCCAAACTTGGCATGATTATATATTAAGTCTTTAATAATATTCCCTCCAAATTTGGGATTAAACGGAGCCATGGTTGGATAGTTACGATTTTCCAAAGTTATCTTAATATTTGAAGGATTTTCCTTTAAAATGAAAATCTGATTTTCCTTTGTTGGGTCGCAAACAGTGTGGACCGTTGGATTCTGATCCAACGCGGGCCGTGCATCTTCTAGTTCTAAATGAACTAGGATTCAGGAAGCGAACAGAGGATCTTCCCACCCATTTTTCTCGCGAATCTTCACATGTGCGAGGATAGAGATCTCATAGATGAATCCGGGAGGACTTTCCGCGCATCATAGACCCTAGTTTTTCGACCTATGGATGCGTCTTGAAGAAATGCCTTTTTCATCACAAGGCAGGTGACAGCGGGGGGTTAGGAAACCCTAGATTCGACCCCCGATCCTATAAATAGGATCCCTATCTTCTTCGGAAGGATCTCGCGATCACAACCGGCCCTTCTATTTCTATCCTTGTGACCCGGAACCTTGGTTCAGCTATGCTCCGACGAGCTTCAGAGAGCAGTGCCGCCGCGGTAGGCTTTGCTGATCGGGAGAGGACGAAGGAGCGGTTACCCTTCGATCTGGGTCTACTGTGGATCCAAAGCATGATCAACGATCCAGGCTCCTTCACGCCTTCAGTTGGTCGTGAGTGGGTGCGTTTAGTAAGAGCCGCGCGATCGCGCGCAGTCAATTGAGATGGGCGATCGGACGGCCGAAGTTTTTCCAGAAAATAAAAGTAAGTAGCCTCACTGCCCAATAATTCAGAAAATGATTGAAACTTGTACAAATCCTTAAAAATAGATCCTTTGGCCGAAAAATACAAGTAAATAGTGCTTTTTAACCAGAAAAATGCGTAGAACATGATAAAAATGATAGTAGAGCCTGTTTGTGAATTCTTTTCAATAAGTATAGGGTTTTTCATCTTTTAATGCATTAAATAATGGAAAAACCCTAGGAAGAGATAAAAGCAATCATGATGGATATTGATTTTGGTTTTTGATCAAAATAAACCTGTTTAGAGTAAAGGAAAAGGTAAAATCATAAAAGGATGATTAATATGTTGCTTTTAGGGTTTTGTGATCATGTACATGGTATAATGGGATAAAAACCCTAATTTGGGAAAGCATGAGTTTTTGTGATTATAATTTGAAAATTTCTAGTATACAACTGAAATATAATGATTCTTGAACATAAGTTGGATTAAAGAATCCTTATTGAAGATAATGAAGAATTAGGGTTAAGTTCATAATACTTAATTAATGAAAGTGAGTAATTGCAACCTATTGGATATTAAAAGTGTTAAATAATGGTTAAGCTCCTAATTATGGGTAAATACCCTTAATATAGTAATCATGGTTTTCTAACGAATAAAAGGTGGTTTAATGGCAAATCGAGTTCATATGTGTTTTGGACCGTAATGAACTATGAATTGATGATAAATGCATATAATGATCTTATCATGGATTAAAAGGATAAATATAGTAGCTTTAATAAAAGAAGTTTAATTAATAGTTAATTATGCCTTTAATCCAGATTTGAGGACGAGATGTGGATATAATCAGGGTTTGTGATCAATTGCGTTAAATTAGGGTTTAAAATAGTAAAAGATGATGGGAAACCCTAACTACAATGTAAACCCTAAAAGTGGACTAGAAACCCTAGGAAGCGAGCTAGATTTAATTGATCTTAATGACATGAGTCATAAAAGGAAATTGTGTGATTGTTTCAGGATCTTATTGAATGTTTGCTTGCTTATTGGTTGATTGGATTGTTTCTGTCTCACATCAACTTGACAGGTATGTGATTACGTCTATGAATATCCCGAATTAGATTCCCGAGGATTTTTGAAGTTTTATCGATGACTTAAATTAAACTGTTGGTTGCATTTAATTCATGCAAATTATAATGTGAATATGACTATCACATAAGAGATGTGCCTACTAGCTCAGATCCTAGTCCCCTCTGTATCTTTATAGATTGACCTAGTAAATGGCTACCAATGGGGTAGGTCCATCAGGTCATTAAATGACTTAGTAAATGGCTACCAATGGGGTAGGTCCATCAAGTCATCATGAGTCAGGGATTGGTCTACCTTTGGGTAGGACTATGCGACTCCATAACCCTAGGTATTGGCTACCTGTGTGGTAGGGCCATGGGGGTAAGGATCTACCATATGAGAGAGATGGTATCCATGTCCACTGCAGGGACGTTACAGAGAAAGGGGATAGTCAAGGATTGAGTAGTAATGCTTAAAACGTAATCTTGGTTGTTAAATGATATTTGGCTGATTACATTGTTAACATACTTGCACAATTATTGTTTCCCCCACATACCAGCTTTGGCTGACCGACGTTTTGTTTGTCGGCGTTTTAGGTACAAATGAAAAGAACAAACAGTAAAGTGACATATGTGGAATTGAATGAAAAATAACGTGCATCGGAGGATCGGTTAGATTAGCTTCTTCATGGATAGAAGTTTAGAAATCCCAGTTTTTCCAAGGTAAGAAAAGTTTTATTTTATACCAGTTTTCAGTTAGTTAGTAAAGTTTATTAATTGTTACTGATTATTTGTCGAACCTTTGATCCTGTTAATTGGATAACGGCTCTGACCTTCGGGTCTCCCTTAATTGGGGGTTACCGGGAGGCGGGGTCGTTACAGAACCTATAGGGTTACACACTTAGGATACACTTGGAATAGGAGTTTATTCATGAATGTAGTTTAAACTTGATTACTTAAGTGTTAGGTATTCAATTTAAACAACAATGGTTGAAAGTTGATTGATTGGATTGTGAACCGACCGGTTCAAGTATTGAACTGATCTATTCTAAGTGTCAGACCAATTGAACCAAAATTGGCAATCAGATCCATGAGACAACCAGTTCAGTAAGTGAACTAATCAGCTCATATTTGTGAACTGACCGGTTCAGATTGTGAACCGACTATTTGGTTGTTCAATTTGATTGGATCAAGGATTGATGTTGACGTCATGTTCTACATTAATCGAATATTAATTGTCAATACAATTACGATTTGGAAACATAGTGAAATGACCGATTCAAGGGTTGAACCAATAGGCTCACATGTAAACTGACCAGTTCAACAATGAACCGACCAGTTTAAAGAACGTAGGTTCTAGAAAATTCATGAAATTATATCTCTTCAACTCCCTCTCAGACTGGAAACCCTGATCATGGTCCTCCTATAAATAGAGGGGTATTCGGGCCTTCTAGAGACACAACAATAAGATCAGACAATTGTTGTCTTCTCATAGTTGTGGTAATTGAAAACCCAAGTAAGTTCTTCCCATCACAAGGAGAAACAATAGGGGAGAGAAAATTTTGGGAGAGAAAAGTTGACGCTAGCACAACAACTAGGAGATACAAGTCCTTCATGTATGATCATCTAGAACGATATGAGTTCTTAGTGGTCTGTGTGAAATGCTACAGAGGCGAGGGGGTTGTTGCCACTGGCTAGGAGGATGATCAACTATCATCCATGGTGATCAACTAGGAGGTTGTTGCTGATGCCGTCCAGGTGCAACTTGAAGAAAGGAGCACTCTATAGTAAGGGATAGTCATTAGTCTTACTCCAAGACCATGTATAAACCTTGCAACCCTACATAGTTGTTGACATGATCTACTATTGAAAAGGGAATATGGAAGTCAAAATTTTATTTCCACTGCCTTAGATAAAGTCATATTTCATAACATTGATATCAGAGCCAGATCAATTTACTATACTTTGGGATTTAATCAATGTGATTGGATTTCGTTTTTATCATTTATTCATTGCATATCATGTGAATATTTTAAATGATTAATGTGCATATCTGATTAAATACCACATAAAATCCCAATTGATATATATATATATATATATATATATATATATATGATATATATGCAATTTACATGTGTCACCCTAAAATCGCTTTTGATGGTATATGTTTAGCATGGTTATGGCCAATAACCACTATACATTTATGTGTGAGTGGATGGTTGTTATTCCTATTTTAAATCAATTTGCATGCTGAGCCTCAATCTTCACTTCCATATGTAAAAGTATTAATTATCTCCTTCCTAGGCTCCCATGGAGTTTAACTTGAGGGTTTCTCTATTATAATGTAATATGGTAAATAGCATTAGGATAGTTTTAATTATTTTTAGGGAAAAGAAGACTCTCAACACCAGATGAACTTCCCCTTTCAGAAGAGGAACCAATTGACTGGAGGACCGAGGAGGATAGATGATAAGAGGAGCCAAATTGATCGCCCAGTGGCCCAATTGATCGATTGGAGATGTCTAGAAGTTGCTTGGACCATAGACCAGATGATTGAACTGATAGAATTACCGACCGACCGACCAAGAGGTGATCTGAATTATTCAAGACTTGAGCCAATCAACCCAAAATGGTTCAAGAACATATCTTCATCAACAACAAGCTGTTGCATATGATGTAGACCTTAGGTGGTAGTAATTTGTTGTGGCTCCAAGTAATTATAGTATATATGGCCATAACCATCACTCATGTTTTATAATTGCATATTTTTCATTTGTGGGATATATCATGTATATGATATGTACTATAAGTATGTGGTGATTAGATATCTATATGCATATATATAAATATTAAATTCCTCAGTCAAAAATATTAAGTCTTTGATACTTTCCATAAGAAACACACATGAAAAGCTTGATCGGCTATGCATGAGTACGCCAAGCGTGGTGAGTTGTCTATCTCACGGAGTGTGAAGATAGTCATGTGGGCCTGCCAAGCAGGGTGCATCACTATTGTGTTGGCTTTTGGGTTGGACTTAACTAGGTGTTAATGAGATTAAGTACCTAGAAGCATGCAGATTACCATGGCAAAGAGTTTCTCATACCATCTATCCAAGAATTTCATAAGATGCAATTGGAAAAATTTGCTTACTTTAATGATTGATTATGGGTGTTGGCGTTGGTTGGGTAATAATTTAATTGGTTTGGGTCTTGCCTCTTTAGAAGGTTGCATGTTGCAATCTTCTATATTGATATGTGAGGGCTATCAATTTGACAAAATAGTGGGAGCAATAATTAATTTAAGGTCAAATTAAACATCATCAAATTTTATCAATCAAATCAAATAAAAAGTGTTTTGACAAATTGCAATTTTTTCTTGAAGAATCAAATGAAAAATAAATTGTTGTAGAGATCAGTCCTTAAGAAGGACAAACTTAACAAGACAAATTTCCATGGCTAGTTTTGAACTTTGAGAAGGGTTCTCAATGATGAGCACAAGCTCTATGTTCTAGATACACCAATGTCAGAAGAGAATGCTCCTAATACACCTAGGACTGAGTTGGATGCTTATTGGAAGCATACCAGTGATGCCTTAGACATTAAACATCTTATGTTGTGTTGCACGAACTATGAGTTACATGAGTAGTGTGAAGACATGGAAATTCTTGAGATGGTGACACACCTTAACAACATGAATCATAATCATGCAAAGTAAGAAAGGTACAATGTCTCAAAGGTGTTATTTGAGTGCAAGATGATAGAAGGAGATCTAATACAGATGCATGTGCTTAATATGATTGGACATGTGGAATGTCTAGAGAAACTGGGATTCCCTTTGATCCAAGAGTTGGTCATGGATATGATTCTAAAATTGTTTCCTAAATTATATATCCAGTTTATCAAGTGTTATTACTCAAGTAACATGGCCAGACCGTTATCAGAGTTGCTTAGACTATTGATAAATTCCAAAACATAAATTTGCAAAACACAAATGAAGAAGGACAAGACTGTATTGATGATCAGCAGAGTGGATTTTAATGATAAAAGAGAAGCCAAGAAGATTTTTGGGGCCAAGAAAAAGTCCAAGTCTTCAACATTTAAAATAAGGAGAAAGAGAAGTGCAAGAGAAACCTATCCTTTGTACTTGAAGGGACTCAAGAAGATGAAGTTGGGGATAAAGATCTCCATTTCAAGTATGTATGTTATTGATATCAATTTTTCTACTTCTTCATCCTAGGTACTAGATACCGGATGTGGATTTTACATATGCTCAAATATGTAGGATTTGAAAAGAAGTAAGCCTTTACGAAGGACTAGGTTGAACTGCATGTTGCAAATGGAGCAAGAGTTGTTGTCACTACAGTTGGAACCTATAATTTATCTCTGCCCACATGGCTTGTTATAGAGTTAAAGAACCTCTATTTTGTACCCTCCATAAATAGAAACATTATTTCAGTATCTTGTATGGACAAGGATGGATATGAATTTCATATAAAGAATGGTCTATATCAAACGATGAGATCTTGTATGGAAGTGCCCCAATGTCTTATGGTCTTTATTTGTTGGATCTAAAGACAAATGTTTACAGTATTAATACCAAAAGTTTAAAACCTGATAACTCAAAAAAACATATATTTTGCATTGTTATCTGGGGAACATCAATTAGAATCACATCTCTAGACTCCATAAAATGGTTATCTGGACTCTTGATCTTGAATCAATAGAGCCATGTGAGTCTTGTTTGTTGGGAAAAATGATCGAGACTCCATTCACTGGAAACACTGAGAGGGCTAGTGATCTATTAGGACTCATACATATTTATGTATGTGGCCCTTTTATAACAAATCCTAGATGTGGTTATCAGTACTTGATTACATTCATTGATGACTTCAGTAGGTATGGTTATGTTTACTTGATGAAACATAAGTCAAAAACTTTTGAAAAGTTCATGAATTTCATGAATGATGTACATAACCAACTTGGTAAAAGTATTAAGTCACTTCATTCTAATAGAGGTGGAGAATACTTAAGCCAAGATTTTGAGGACCTTTTGTGAGACTGTGGTATTGTATCACAATGGACTCCACCTGGAACACCACAACACAATGGTGTATCAGAAAGAAGGAATCACACATTGCTAGATATGGTGTGATCAATAATGAGTTTAGCTTATCTTTTGACTTCCTTTTGGGGGTTATGCTCTAGAAATCATCGTGTTTACACTAAAATATGTACCATCTATATCTGTTCAAAAGATGCCATATGAGATATGGTATGAGAAGCGTACCAATGTGTCTTTTATGAATATTTGGGGTTGTGAAGCTTATTTGAGAAAGTAGTTTCCCAAAAAACTTGGACCCAAATCAAATAAATGTTATTTTGTTGGATATCCTATGGAAACCAAAGTATATTACTTTTATACTCCATCTGACAACTAAGTGTTTGTTGTCAGAGATGATGTATTCTTAGAAAAGGAATTCATTTCCAAAGGAATCAGCGGGAAGAAAGTAGAACTCAAAGAAGTTCAAAACCAACAAGAAAGCATTGAACCTATAGAGGTACAATAGGAACATAGAGAGTCACAAACCGTTGTAGAATATAAAATTCCTCATGTGATATAGGAACCTCACAGATCTAGTAGGACACACCTTGAGCCAGATATATTTGGTTATATACTGACTCAAGAAGGCAATGACAGTCATTGATGATGAGCCAACTACCTACCTAGAAGCTATTAAGGGTCCAAAGTATGAGAAATGGCTTGAGGCCATGAGATCTAATATGGTCCATGTATAATGACAAGGTATGCACCTTGGTGGATCCATCTGAAGGGGTAAAACCCATAGGGTGCAAGTGGGTCTTCAAGAAGAAGACCAACATGGATGGTAATGTACAAACTTACAAAGGTCAATTGGTTGCCAAGGGTTTCAAACACGTTCAAGGTGTTGACTATGTTGAAACCTTTTATCCAATTGTAATGGTTAAGTCCATTAGGATCATGCTTGCCATTGCAGCTTATCATGACTATGAGATTTGGCATATGGATGTTAAAACTGCATTCCTCAATGGGAATCTTCTTCAGGATGTGTACATGACACAACCTTAGGGTTTTATAAAACCAAAGGATGCAAATAAAGTTTATAAGCTATAAAGATCAATCTATGAGTTGAAGCAAGAATCTCAGATCTAGAATCTTCCATTTGACAAAATAGTCAAAGAGTTTGGTTTCAGTGAAAATGAAGATGAACCATGTGTTTACAAAAAGGTTAGTGGGAGAATAATTGTATTCCTCATATTTTATGTGGATGACATACTATTGATGGGGAATGTCATTTCAACTTTACAAATGGTAAAGACCTAGCTAGTAAATGCATTCTCTATGAAGGACTTAGGTGAAACTTCCTATATCTTAGTAATCAAGAACTATAGAGATATCTCTAGAAGGCTTCTTGGGCTAATCAGAGCACATACATTGACTAAGAGTGGAAGAGGTTTAGCATGGAGAACTCAAAGAGAGGAAATCTACCCATGTCTCATGCAATCTCTATCTCTAGAGCTCAGCGTCCCAATTCTTGTGAAGAAAAGGAGTACATGAATAAGATTCCATAAGCATATACAATTGGATCTATAATCTACACAATGTTATGTACTCGTCTAGATGTCTCATATGCCTTGAACATATGAGAAGATATCAGACAGATCCAGGTGAAGCTCACTATACTTCTGTGAAGAACATCCTTAAGTACTTGAGAAGAACTAAGGACCAGTTGCTTATCTACGGCATAGAGGAAGAGTTGGTGGTAAAAGTTTACCCTGATGCAAGCTTCCAAACTGATAAAGATGACTATAGATCACAGTCTAGATTAGTGTTTTACTTGAAAATTGGAGTTGTAAGATGGAAGAGTTCTAAATAAGAGATATTTGTGGATTCTACAATATAGGTTGAGTATTTTGTTGCATCCAATGTAGGAAAGGAGGATGTTTGGATCAAAGAAGTTCATCTTAGAACTTGGAGAAGTTCTGAGCATCAGTGATGCAATTGAGATATATTGTGACAACAATGGAGCAATTGCATAAGCTAAGGAACCAAGATTGCATCAGCATTCTAAGCATATACAAAGGTTGTCCCATCTCATATGAGAAATTGTATAGCAAGGAGATGTGAAGATTTGTAGAGTGCCAACAGAGAGAAATGTGGTTGACCCCTTGACAAAAGCACTTTTGAAATAGAAGCATGAAGGTCATGTTAGATCACTTGGAATTAAATTCATGGGTGATTTCCTCTAAGTGCAAGTGGGATTCCATTGGTATGTATGCTTAGAGAGTCAATCATATGATGATTTTCATGGCATATCTTGTAAACAATTTGATTAATAATAAAGACAATCTTCCAATTCATTCTATTTTATTCAGTTACTAAATAGTGATGTAAATTAATAAATGTCTAAAGAATGAGATTACGCAATGACATATGTCTTTAGATTGAGGACCTGAACAATGAGATCATACGAATGTTAAGAGTATATACATTATTTTTATGTCCCTATTCATATGTTATTGTGGAAGGCTAATAGATAGAAAAAACATATAAGACTAAAGCGTGTGTTGGTTGATGACATAATCTCATTAGTCATGATATGTGATATCAAATGAAACGCATGGATACTTATCATAGAATAGTGTATCTGACAGACCCACCTTAAGAGTGATGCATGGAAACCATGAATGGTAGTCAGAATCATCTCTTATAGTGATTGTGGTTCTTAAACCTGAAATCACTACAATCATCACATGTCATTTAATGTACTTTGACATCTTCCACTGTGACCTTGAATAAGGGTTTCCATAAAGGTGGTTCTCGGATGCAGTATGACACATGGGAATGATTGTGAGTGATGTAGATGGATTTTTCCCTCGTATAGGAGTATAATACCCTAGCCAATTAATAAGAGAGATTAAAAAAATGCATGACCATACTGTTGTGAGTCAATATGTGATATTGAGCATATATATATCTCAGACAAACTACTCTAGTTCCATAAACATGGATTGAACATTGAAGAGGATGGCAATTCCATGCCTCAAGTTTAATTTGGATATTACTGATAAAGGAACTATACGATCATTGTAATACCAATCACAGATTGCAGGTTGAAGTTGTTCTCCAACTTTCCATTTACTTGGGTAGAAATGATGTCTTTCTAGATACCACTCATTGTTTGTGATGTCATAAATTAGTTATGGACATTCACTTCCAGTGTAACTTGAAACCTATAGGATCACACACATAGGATACTGTAACATCCTCAATTTCATAGCTAAAGTAAGCCTTTTATGTGGGGTTTTCTAGTAAAGGCATGCCAATGGACATAATGAACATAACCATGGCTAGGTACGTAACTAAGTTCACAAAATGTGTATGATTGTGGTCGGTTGTATATGAATATAAATGAATTATTCCTATGAACAATAATGTGACAAATATATAATATGATGAGTCTAGTTCATGGCTTGAGCCTTAGACCTAGCTTAGGTCTTCATGTTATGTAACTAAAGAAATATTAATCACATATGTCATACATGAGCTTCAATTGAGAAATTATATTGATTGAAGACATATTTTCATGATTTAGAACATGATTAAGCTCATGGGCCCTTTGCAAGACTATGGAATGCGACATGTGCCCTAGAGTCCAATTCTAGCTCATTTGGGCCAATTAAGTCTTACAAGTAGGTCCTTGGAGTATAAATTTAGAAATCTAGTATTCTTACACATGATAAGTACTTTTAATATTTTTAATAGATGAAGAACTAAAACATAAGATCGTAGGAAAATTTTTAGATAATTGTGGATTATCTAGTGATTTGGGAAATTAATTTGGTAATTATCCAAGTCTTACTTAGAAGGCAAATTTGAAGTCTTTATCTATTTGATTTTGACCAAATCTCTTGTACTAGGGGAAGATAATAAAAATATTGTGTTAATTAAGAAATTTGGAATTTAACGAAATTAAGATATGATCTACATGATTATTTTTAGCAATTGGACTTCTATCAAATAGAAACATGAAAAGAAAATAAAAAAAGAGGGTGACCCCAGTTCGCACGGACTGGAGGCCGTGACCTCTATTTCCTGGTTCCAAATAGAGCGCCCATTATAGGCATCCGTTACCCAAGATCGGGTGAGAGTGGGGGTATAAAACCCCTCGATCTTGGATGCTTGGTGCCGGCCGGACCCTATGCTAGGGTTTTGACACATATCGAGAGAGAATGAGAGAGAGGGGACATGGAAGAAGACCATGATGGCAACAACTCTAGGGTTCGGATGAAGCTTGTTTTGGCATCCATCAAGGTAGCATAGCATCGACGGAGGTGAAGGGGAGGAGGATCGGCAGCCAAGTCAACCTTTGACGGGTTCATCGCCAATCGGAGACACGAGCACGTTCACCGTCAGAAGCACCAGTCATCATGTTCTGTTCTAATGGAAAAATAGGGGGAAAATGCCCCCTTTCCATCGGGTGAAGAAGACGGAGGGAGCGCCGGCCCTAGTCTGAGATGCGCCTGAGATAAGGGTCGCCGGATCAGATCTTGACGGCTGAGATTGGCTAAAGTTAGATAAGTTTCTAAAATTCATATCTGGAGATTGGGAAGTTGGATTTTATCAAACAAGATACCTATAGAAAGGTCATGATTAGTAATATCACATAAAAATACATCCATATTATGATTTAGATATTTGTTATTTATTAAAAATAGTGCATTCAAAACTATATGATTTTGATGTTTGGTCAACTAAAAATAGCAAACGAATTTAGCAATTCATGCAAATTTTACTGGATGTGTATTATAATGTTCCTAACATGATTTCAAAGTCTGATCTCTATCATATTAATTTTTATTGAGGTTTGTGATATTAACCCTAATAAGGGTATTTTGGGTATTTCCCCCATGAGATGATTTTTAAATGACCTGATATTTTGATACGTGATCATTCCTACATTATATGATTATTTTTATATATATTTGATGGATTTTCTTATGTTATTATGTTAGTATGTACTTTTAGACCTAAGTGGCCATTATCTAGAATAATAGATGACTATCTTGAGACAATAAGTGATATATATGCCTAATTAAGTCTGATATTATTTATCGAAATGGTATTTTAATTTTATTTCATAATAGAGTCAAGTAAGGTTAGTATGTATGATCATGTTTGAGATTTTCTTCTTATATGATCTATATGTTCATATTAATGTATAAGACGATTTATGTCTGATTTGAGTATAAAGATAATATTGATTATATAGTATGAGTTTTATTTTATTTCAATGCCAAGATTTTATGATGATCATAGATTAAAGTTATGCTTAAGAACCCTAAGTTGGTACATATAGTTAGGAAGACGGGACTTGAGATTCAGAAATAAAAAGAGGGAACATCGGCTTGGACTGATAAAACTGTGATGATATCTAGGTTATTAAAGTTATGGAACTAGAATCAAGACTTCCTTATAGACACCCTCAGTACAAGAGGTAAGTGGTCCATGCCCATGAGTATTTGTATTTATCAAACTCCTCATATCTTCATAAGACTTCATGATTTATGTGATCTAGTGTGCTAATACTTCATGTTAAGATATACAAGTAAGATTTTTATACATTCATGAATATGTCCTTACATGTGCCTAATATCTCGAGAAGAGATTTGTTATTAAGATTTTATGAGGATGATAGAAACTCATGAACCAGGTTCATGAGAAAACTTAAGCATCATGTTTCGGTAAGAACTATTAGTAATGATTCATATTGAGGGATACAACTACAAGATAACCTATGCAACCAATATTGACAATGAGGGATAAGAATGTATTAATATTTCAAGTAGAAATATGCTATTAAGATTTCTTAGATAGATTAATATCTAAGAACTAAGTGTTATTTATATTTCTTAGAATGATTTAGATTTAAGATTTAAGCATGATGTAAGTATATAAGTTTTCAAACATATCAAGACATGTTCAAATTTCCAAGATAAAGATTATACTAAGATCAAAATATATTGAGAATTGAGTTTATGATGATGTTATAACATTATGATGGATAAAATTACAAAATGATATTTTTCTAGGGTTCATACTCTAAGATTTAAGACTGAAGATGTAAGCTCACATGAATACATTAAAATTTAGGGTAAGATCAAATTTGGTGAGAGTTATGGAAATTGAGTTATATTGTTAGTAATCATACTTTTTAGATATTTTATACTTAAGATGATTTCATACATTAGACTTAAAGTTTAATACGTAAGTTCACATGAAGACATTTAGATTCAAGGAATGATCTATTATAATGAGTTTTTATATAGATTGAATAATCTTGTCATATGGTATGTTTATAGATATTCTATGCTTAAATTAATCTCACATACTTTATTAAAGTTATTTTTGTATCCTTAGTATATATATTTAGATAAGATCCTCTCTCATAAGACATTAGACGCATTTATCATATAATTGGTATAAGTGAAGTAATTTGACCAAATAAGAGTTTTAAAATAAAGTTTACCCCGATAATGAGATACATGTTCAAATCTAGCAATGAATTCAGTTTAGAACTTAAGAATAAAAAAAAGATTTAGATTCAGACTTAGACTACTCACGGTGTGAGTAGCCATATTTTTAAATAAAGGTACATGATATGGGTTATAGACCCAATCTCAATTATGTAGTAATTGAGATACATGTTTACATTCAGATATAGATTCAGATTCAGATTCAGATATAGATTCAGATATAGATTCAGATTCAGATCTAGATTTCAGATTCAGAATTCAATACATGTTTAGTACTCAGTTTCATATAAGTTCAGATTCAGAGTTTAGTAAAGATAGACTTAAGATAATTAATTTGAAACATTCACATAATGTATTATATAATAAGTCGTCACCAGAGAGTCCCGGGACGATACAGAGGGTGTGTTGCGCCAGACACTACAGGTGTCACAGAGGGCATTTATGCCAACAGAGGGCATGTTGTGCCAACAAAGGGTGTGTTGCACCATAGAGGACACTTCGGTGTCAACAGAGGGCACGTTGTGCCAACAGAGGGTGCATTGCACCATAGAGGGCACTTCGGTGTCAACAGAGGAGGACTTATTGTATAATGGTGGCCACAGTCAGATAAAAATCGTAAGTAAAAGATACCATAGATTAGAGATGTCCATATTCTCATCCATGAGTAATGATGAGAGGGTATTAGATAAGATAAGTAAGACCTAGGCACTTTGGCGTAGGTCATGAGATCCATCTACCAGGGTACATGTATCTAGAGAAAGATAAGATAGAAAGATATAAATTTCAGATTAAGAAATAAGAGATTTTATATTTCAGATTTTACTAAGAGCTTAATAGTACTTTCTCGTTTATAATGTCAATTTCAGATTATTAGTCATGTACATTTTTTAGAATACTCATGCCACTTACTCTAACGACTATTTTTCCTAATGCATGGCTGGGGACGCAATGTCCGTAGGGTTTGGAGCAGTGGAAGATTTAAAGAACAAGAAAAGGTGTAGTAGGTTTTCAAGCTTGCCTAGTGGGGTGCCATATACCGAGACGATCCAGAGTTTAGACCTCTTCTTTTATGCATGGTCTTGTTATCACAATATATTAGATGACTTGTTTCCCTTTGTCAAAACTATGTATGAATCAATTTTTCTTAAATGCAACGTGTTTTATTTACTTTCATTGCAATGATAGTCGTGTTTGTGATACCCCAGAAAAAAAATGCTTCCGCCCATGTGATATGAAAATCGGGGTGTTACAATATGGTATCAGAGCAATTTGGTAAATGGCCACTAGGCAAGTATGATTCTCATAGTCACCCTAGATTGAAGATAAGAGATTAGGGTTTAGGGATAGATTTCCAAAGAAAGATACAATGACCTACAATGACTAAGAGTTTTCACCTTAGAAGAAATAGAGATGTCATAGATAGATGTTTACCTATTCTAGATCTCAAGTTTCAGCCTAACCCTAGCTAATGATGTTGCTTCACCATTCTCAATGGTTATGGCCAGCCAATTGAGAATTGAAGAGGAATATCATAAGCACTAGACTTTGATGCATCTCTCATTTCTTACTAGTCTGTGTGGTATGGGACACACGTATTAGTAGGTTAGTGAGAGATAGAATGACAGGATCTCACATCTGTGGGTATGTGCTTGATCACCACATATCTAGAGGTGTAGGAGATACCTGGAAGGCCTACGATTAGATGGTCAACTATGCCTCATGTTAGGAATTCATGAGAAGGTTTAGGTAGATGCCCTAAGTATAGAGACAAGTTTAGTTTCATAAACCCTAAGTATGAGTTGGGAAGTAGACCAAGGTAACAGATAATACTCACATAAATCTATATGAAAATACATTACATATCTCTTTTCATGCAAAAGTTTGAACATAAGTGTGTCTTATAATAAATGAAGAGGTAAGAAGAACCCTAAGGTGGGTAGTAGCCTAGAGAAATTTCAGGGACGAAATTTATTTTAAGGTGGGTAGAATTGTAACATCCTCAATTTCATAGCTAAAGTAAGCCTTTTATGTGGGGTTTTCTAGTAAAGGCATGCCAATGGACATAATGAACATAACCATGGCTAGGTATGTAACTAAGTTCACAAAATGTGTATGATTGTGGTCATTTGTATATGAATATAAATGAATTACTCCTATGAACAATAACGTGACAAATATATAATATGATGAGTCTAGTTCATGGCTTGAGCCTTAGACCTCGCTTAGCTCTTCATGTTATGTAACTACAAAAATATTAATCACATATGACATACATGAGCTTCAATTGAGAAATTATATTGATTGAAGACATATTTTCATGATTTAGAACATGATTAAGCTCATGGGCCCTTTGCAAGACTATGGAATGCGACATGTGCCCTAGAGTCCAATTCTAGCTCATTTGGGCCAATTAAGTCTTACAAGTAGGTCCTTGGAGTATAAATTTAGAAATCTAGTATTCTTACACATGATAAGTACTTTTAATATTTTTAATAGATGAAGAACTAAAACATACGATCGTAGGAAAAATTTTAGATAATTGTGGATTATCTAGTGATCTGGGAAATTAATTTGGTAATTATCCAAGTCTTACTTAGAAGGCAAATTTGAAGTCTTTATCTATTTGATTTTGACCAAATCTCTTATACCAGGGGAAGATAATAAAAATATTGTGTTAATTACGAAATTTGGAATTTAAAGAGATTAAGATATGATCTACATGATTATTTTTAGCAATTGGACTTCTATCAAATATATACATGAAAGGAAAATAAAAAAAGAGGGCGACCCCAGTCCGCACGGACTGGAGGCCGCGACCTCTGTTTCCTGGTTCCAAATAGAGAGCCCATTATAGGCATCCGTTGCCCAAGATCGGGTGAGAGTGGGGGTATAAAACCCCTCGATCTTGGATGTTTGGTGCCGGCCGGACCCTATGCTAGGGTTTTGACACATATCGAGAGAGAATGAGAGAGAGGGGACATGGAAGAAGACCATGATGGCAGCATCTCTAGGGTTCGTATGAAGCTTGTTTTGGCAGCCATCAAGGTAGCATAGCATCGACAGAGGTGAAGGGGAGGAGGATCGGCGTCCAAGTCAACCTTTGACGGGTTCATCGCCAATCGGAGACACGAGCACGTTCACCGTCAGAAGCACCAGTCATCATGTTTTGTTCTTATGGAAAAACAGGGGAAAATGCCCCCTTTCCATCGGGTGAGGAAGACGGAGGGAGCGCCGGCCCTAGTCTGAGATGCGCCTGAGATGAGGGTCGTCGGATTAGATCTTGACGGCTGAGATTGGCTAAAGTTTTATAAGTTTCTAAAATTCATATCTGGAGATTGGGAAGTTGGATTTTATCAAACAAGATACCTATAGAAAGGTCATGATTAGTACTATCACATAAAAATACATCCATATTATGATTTAGATATTTGTTATTTATTAAAAATAGTGCATTCAAAACTATATGATTTTGATGTTTGGTCAACTAAAAATAGCAAACGAATTTAGAAATTCATGAAAATTTTACTGGATGTGTATTATAATGTTCCTAACATGATTTCAAAGTCTGATCTCTATCATATTAATTTTTATTGAGGTTTGTGATATTAACCCTAATAAGGGTATTTTGGTTATTTCCCCCATGAGATGATTTTTAAATGACTTGATATTTTGATACGTGATCATTCCTACATTATATGATTACTTTTCTATAGATTTGATGGATTTTCTTATGTTATTATGTTAGTATGTGCTTTTGGACCTAAGTGGCCATTATCTAGAATAATAGATGACTATCTTGAGACAATAAGTGATATATATGCCTAATTAAGTCTGATATTATTTATCTAAATGGTATTTTAATTTTATTTCATAATAGAGTCAAGTAAGTTTAGTATGTATGATCATGTTTGAGATTTTCTTCTTATATGATCTATATGTTGATATTAATGTATAAGACGATTTATGTCTTATTTGAGTATAAAGATAATATTGATTATATAGTATGAGTTTTATTTTATTTCAATGCCAAGATTTTATGATGATCATAGATTAAAGTTATGCTTAAGAACCCTAAGTTGGTACATATAGTTAGGAAGACGGGACTTGAGATTTAGAAATAAAAAGAGGGAACATCGGCATGGACTGATAAAACTGTGATGATATCTAGGTTATTAAAGTTATGGAACTAGAATCAAGACTTCCTTATAGACACCCTCAGTACAAGAGGTAAGTGGTCCATGCCCATGAGTATTTGTATTTATCAAACTCCTCATATCTTCATAAGACTTCATGATTTATGTGATCTAGTGTGCTAATACTTCATGTTAAGATATACAAGTAAGATTTTTATACATTCATGAATATGTCCTTACATGTGCCTAATATCTCGAGAAGAGATATGCTATTAAGATTTTATGAGGATGATAGAAACTCATGAACCAGGTTCATGAGAAAACTTAAGCATCATGTTTCGGTAAGAACTATTAGTAATGATTCATATTGAGGGATACGACTACAAGATAACCTATGCAACCAATATTGACAATGAGGGATAAGAATGTATTAATATTTTAAGTAGAAATATGCTATTAAGATTTCTTAGATAGATTTATATCTAAGAACTAAGTGTTATTTATATTTCTTAGAATGATTTAGATTTAATATTTAAGCATGATGTAAGTATATAAGTTTTCAAACATATCAAGACATGTTCAAGTTTCCAAGATAAAGATTATACTAAGATCAAAATATATTGAGAATTGAGTTTATGATGATGTTATAACATTATGATGGATAAAATTACAAAATAATATTTTTCTAGGGTTCATACTCCAAGATTTAAGACTGAAGATGTAAGCTCACATGAATACATTAAAATTTAGGGTAAGATCAGATTTGGTGAGAGTTATGGAAATTGAGTTATATTGTTAGTAATCATACTTTTTAGATATTTTATACTTAAGATGATTTCATACATTAGACTTAAAGTTTAATACGTAAGTTCACATGAAGACATTTGGATTCAAGGAATGATCTATTATAATGAGTTTTTATATAGATTGAATAATCTTGTCATACGGTATGTTTATAGATATTCTATGCTTAAATTAATCTCACATACTTTATTAAAGTTATTTTTGTATCCTTAGTATATATATTCAGATAAGATCCTCTCTCGTAAGACATTAGACTCATTTATCATATAATTGGTATAAGTGAAGTAATTTGACCAACTAAGAGTTTTAAAATAAAGTTTACCCCGATAATGAGATACATGTTCAAATCTACCAATGAATTCAGTTTAGAACTTAAGAATAAAAAAAAGATTTAGATTCAGACTTAGACTACTCACAGTGTGAGTAGCCAGATTTTTAAATAAAGGTACATGATATGGGTTATAGACCCAATCTCAATTATGTAGTAATTGAGATACATGTTTACATTCAGATATAGATTCAGATTCAGATATAGATTCAGATATAGATTCAGATTCAGATCCAGATTTCAGATTCAAAATTCAGTACATGTTTAGTACTCAGTTTCATATAAGTTCAGATTTAGAGTTTAGTAAAGATAAAATTAAGATAATTAATTTGAAACATTCACATAATGTATTATATAATAAGTCCTCACCAGAGAGTCCCGGGACGATACAGAGGGTGTGTTGCGCCAGACACTGCAGGTGTCACAGAGGGCATTTATGCCAACAGAGGGCACGTTGTGCCAACAGAGGGTGCGTGGCACCATAGAGGACACTTCGGTGTCAATAGAGGGCACGTTGTGCCAACAGAGGGTGCATTACACCATAGAGGGCACTTCGGTGTCAACAAAGGAGGACTTATTGTATAATGGTGGCCACAGTCAGATAAAAATCGTAAGTAAAAGATACCATAGATTAGAGATGTCCATATTCTCATCCATGAGTAATGATGAGAGGGTATTAGATAAGATAAGTAAGACCTAGGCACTTTGGCGTAGGTCATGAGATCCATGTACCAGGGTACATGTATCTAGAGAAAGATAAGATAGAAAGATATAAATTTCAGATTAAGAAATAAGAGATTTTATATTTCAGATTTTACTAAGAGCTTAATAGCACTTTCTCGTTTATAATGTCAATTTCAGATTATTAGTCATGTACATTTTTTAGAATACTCATGCCACTTACTCTAACGACTATTTTTCCTAATGCATGGCTGGGGACGCGATGTCCGTAGGGTTTGGAGCAGTGGAAGATTTAAAGAACAAGAAAAGGTGTAGTAGGTTTTCAAGCTTGCCTAGTGGGGTGCCATATACCGAGACGATCCAGAGTTTAGACCTCTTCTTTTATGCATGGTCTTGTTATCACAATATATTAGATGACTTGTTTCCCTTTGTCAAAACTATGTATGAATCCGTTTTTCTTAAATGCAACGTGTTTTATTTACTTTCATTGCAATGATAGTCATGTTTGTGATACCCCAAAAAAAATGCTTCCACCCATGTGATATGAAAATCGGGGTGTTACAATATGGTATCAGAGCAATTTGGTAAATGGCCACTAGGCAAGTATGATTCTCATAGTCACCCTAGATTGAAGATAAGAGATTAGGGTTTAGGGATAGATTTCCAAAGAAAGATACAGTGACCTACAATGACTAAGAGTTTTCACCTTAGAAGAAATAGAGATGTCATAGATAGATGTTTACCTATTCTAGATCTCAAGTTTCAGCCTAACCCTAGCTAATGATGTTGCTTCTCCATTCTCAATGATTATGGCCAGCCAATTGAGAATTGAAGAGGAATATCATAAGCACTAGACTTTGATGCATCTCTCATTTCTTACTAGTCTGTGTGGTATGGGACACACGTATTAGTAGGTTAGTGAGAGATAGCATGACAGGATCTCACATCTGTGGGTATGTGCTTGATCACCACATATCTAGAGGTGTAGGAGATACCTGGAAGACCTACGATTAGATGGTCAACTATGCCTCATGTTAGGAATTCATGAGAAGGTTGAGGTAGATGCCCTAAGTATAGAGACAAGTTTAGTTTCATAAATCCTAAGTATGAGTTGAGAAGTAGACCAAGGTAATAGATAATACTCACATAAATCTGTATGAAAATACATTACATATCTCTTTTCATGCAAAAGTTTGAACATAAGTGTGTCTTATAATAAATGAAGAGGTAAGCAGAACCCTAAGGTGGGTAGTAGCCTAGAGAAATTTCGTGGACGAAATTTATTTTAAGGTGGGTAGAATTGTAACATCCTCAATTTCATAGCTAAAGTAAGCCTTTTATGTGGGGTTTTCTAGTAAAGGCATGCCAATGGACATAATGAACATAACCATGGCTAGGTACGTAACTAAGTTCACAAAATTTGTATGATTGTGGTCGGTTATATATGAATATAAATGAATTATTCCTATGAACAATAATGTGACAAATATATAATATGATGAGTCTAGTTCATGGCTTGAGCCTTAGACCTAGCTTAGGTCTTCATGTTATGTAACTAAAGAAATATTAATCACATATGTCATACATGAGCTTCAATTGAGAAATCATATTGATTGAAGACATATTTTCATGATTTAGAACATGATTAAGCTCATGGGCCCTTTGCAAGACTATGGAATGCGACATGTGCCCTAGAGTCCAATTCTAGCTCATTTGGGCCAATTAAGTCTTACAAGTAGGTCCTTGGAGTATAAATTTAGAAATCTAGTATTCTTACACATGATAAGTACTTTTAATATTTTTAATAGATGAAGAACTAAAACATAAGATCGTAGGAAAATTTTTAGATAATTGTGGATTATCTAGTGATCTGGGAAATTAATTTGGTAATTATCCAAGTCTTACTTTGAAGGAAAATTTGAAGTCTTTATCTATTTGATTTTGACCAAATCTCTTGTACCAGGGGAAGATAATAAAAATATTGTGTTAATTACGAAATTTGGAATTTAACGAGATTAAGATATGATCTACATGATTATTTTTAGCAATTGGACTTCTATCAAATAGAAACATGGAAAGAAAATAAAAAAAGAGGGCGACCCCAGTCCGCACGGACTGGAGGCCGTGACCTATGTTTCCTGGTTCCAAACAGAGCGCCCATTATAGGCATCCGTTGCCCAAGATCGGGTAAGAGTGGGGGTATAAAACCCCTCGGTCTTGGATGCTTGGTGCCGGACGGACCCTATGCTAGGGTTTTGACACATATCGAGAGAGAATGAGAGAGGAGACATGGAAGAAGACCATGATGGCAGCAGCTCTAGGGTTCGGATGAAGCTTGTTTTGGCAGCCATCAAGGTAGCATAGCATCGAAGGAGGTGAAGGGGAGGAGGATCGGCGGCCAAGTCAACCTTTGACGGGTTCATCGCCAATCGGAGACACGAGCACGTTCACCGTCAGAAGCACCGGTCATCATGTTCTGTTCTTATGGAAAAACAGGGGAAAAACGCCCCCTTTCCATCGGGTGAACAAGACGGAGGGAGCGCCGGCCCTAGTCTGAGATGTGCCTGAGATGAGGGTCGCCTGATCAGATCTTAACAGCTGAGATTGGCTAAAGTTAGATAAGTTTCTAAAATTCATATCTAGAGATTGGGAAGTTGGATTTTATCAAACAATATACCTATAGAAAGGTCATGATTAGTACTATCACATAAAAATACATCCATATTATGATTTAGATATTTGTTATTTATTAAAAATAGTGCATTCAAAACTATATGATTTTGATGTTTGGTCAACTAAAAATAGCAAACAAATTTAGAAATTCATGCAAAATTTACTGGATGTGTATTATAATGTTCCTAACATGATTTCAAAGTCTGATCTCTATCATAATAATTTTTATTGAGGTTTGTGATATTAACCCTAATAAGGGTATTTTGGGTATTTCTCCCATGAGATGATTTTTAAATGACCTGATATTTTGATATGTGATCATTCCTACATTATATGATTAATTTTCAATAGATTTGATGGATTTTCTTATGTTATTATGTTAGTATGTACTTTTGGACCTAAGTGGCCATTATCTAGAATAATAGATTACTATCTTGAGACAATAAGTGATATATATATGCCTAATTAAGTCTGATATTATTTATCTAAATGGTATTTTAATTTTATTTTATAATAGTGTCAAGTAAGGTTAGTATGTATGATCATGTTTGAGATTTTCTTCTTATATGATCTATATGTTCATATTAATGTATAAGACGATTTATGTCTTATTTGAGTATAAAGATAATATTGATTATATAGTATGAGTTTTATTTTATTTCAATGCCAAGATTTTATGATGATCATATATTAAAGTTATGCTTAAGAACCCTAAGTTGGTACATATAGTTAGGAAGACGGGACTTGAGATTTAGAAATAAAAAGAGGGAACATCGGCTTGGACTGATAAAACTGTGATGATATCTAGGTTATTAAAGTTATGGAACTGGAATCAAGACTTCCTTATAGACACCCTCAGTACAAGAGGCAAGTGGTCCATGCCCATGAGTATTTGTATTTATCAAACTCCTCATATCTTCATAAGACTTCATGATTTATGTGATCTAGTGTGCTAATACTTCATGTTAAGATATACAAGTAAGATTTTTATACATTCATGAATATGTCCTTACATGTGCCTAATATCTTGAGAAGAGATATGTTATTAAGATTTTATGAGGATGATAGAAACTCATGAACCAGGTTCATGAGAAAACTTAAGCATCATGTTTCGGTAAGAACTATTAGTAATGATTCATATTGAGGGATACGACTACAAGATAACCTATGCAACCAATATTGACAATGAGGGAAAAGAATGTATTAATATTTCAAGTAGAAATATGCTATTAAGATTTCTTAGATAGATTAATATCTAAGAACTAAGTGTTATTTATATTTCTTAGAATGATTTAGATTTAAGATTTAAGCATGATGTAAGTATATAAGTTTTCAAACATATCAAGACATGTTCAAGTTTCCAAGATAAAGATTATACTAAGATCAAAATATATTGAGAATTGAGTTTATGATGATGTTATAACATTATGATGGATAAAATTACAAAATAATATTTTTCGTGGGTTCATACTCCAAGATTTAAGACTGAAGATGTAAGCTCACATGAATACATTAAAATTTAGGGTAAGATCAGATTTGGTGAGAGTTATGGAAATTGAGTTATATTGTTAGTAATCATACTTTTTAGATATTTTATACTTAAGATGATTTCATACATTAGACTTAAAGTTTAATATGTAAGTTCATATGAAGACATTTAGATTCAAGGAATGATCTATTATAATGAGTTTTTATATGGATTGAATAATCTTGTCATATGGTATGTTTATAGATATTCTATGCTTAAATTAATCTCACATACTTTATTAAAGTAATATTTGTATCCTTAGTATATATATTCAGATAAGATCCTCTCTCGTAAGACATTATACTCATTTATCATATAATTGGTATAAGTGAAGTAATTTGACCAAATAAGAGTTTTAAAATAAAGTTTACCCCGATAATGAGATACATGTTCAAATCTAGCAATGAATTTAGTTTAGAACTTAAGAATAAAAAAAAGATTTAGATTCAGACTTAAGATTTTTAAATAAAGGTACATGATATGGGTTATAGACCCAATCTCAATTATGTAGTAATTGAGATACATGTTTACATTCAGATATAGATTCAGATTCAGATTCAGATTCAGATATAGATTCAGATTCAGATCCAGATTTCAAATTCAGAATTCAGTACATGTTTAGTACTCAGTTTCATATAAGTTCAGATTTAGAGTTTAGTAAAGATAGACTTAAGATAATTAATTTGAAACATTCACGTAATGCATTATATAATAAGTCCTCACCAAAGAGTCCTGGGACGATACAGAGGGTGCGTTGCGCCAGACACTACAGGTGTCACGGAGGGCATTTATGCCAACAGAGGGCACGTTGTGCCAACAGAGGGTGCGTTGCACCATAGAGGACACTTCGGTGTCAACAGAGGGCACGTTGTGCCAACAGAGGGTGCATTGCACCATAGAGGGCACTTCGGTGTCAACAGAGGAGGACTTATTGTATAATGGTGGCCACAGTGAGATAAAAATCGTAAGTAAAAGATACCATAGATTAGAGATGTCCATATTCTCATCCATGAGTAATGATGAGAGGGTATTAGATAAGATAAGTAAGACCTAGGCACTTTGGCGTAGGTCATGAGATCCATGTACCAGGGTACATGTATCTAGAGAAAGATAAGATAGAAAGATATAAATTTCAGATTAAGAAATAAGAGATTTTATATTTCAGATTTTAGTAAGAGCTTAATAGTACTTTCTCGTTTATAATGTCAATTTTATATTATTAGTCATGTACATTTTTTAGAATACTCATGCCACTTACTCTAACGACTATTTTTCCTAATGCATGGCTGGGGACGCGATGTCCGTAGGGTTTGGAGCAGCGGAAGATTTAAAGAACAAGAAAAGGTGTAGTAGGTTTTCAAGCTTGCCTAGTAGGGTGCCATCTACCGAGACGATCCAGAGTTTAGACCTCTTCTTTTATGCATGGTCTTGTTATCACAGTATATTAGATGACTTGTTTCCCTTTGTCAAAACTATGTATGAATCCATTTTTCTTAAATGCAAAGTGTTTCATTTACTTTCATTGCAATGATAGTCATGTTTGTGATACCCCAGAAAAAAAATGCTTCCGCCCATGTGATATGAAAATCGGGGTGTTACAGATACACTTGAAATAGGAGTTTATTCATGAATGTAATTTTAACGTGATTACTAAATTGTTAGGTATTCAATTTAAACAACAATGGCTGAAAGTTGACTGACTGGACTACAAACTGATGGATTTAAGTGTCACGTCAACTGAACCAACATTGGCAATCAGATCCATGAGACTACATGTTCAGTAAGTGAACCTATAGGCTCATATCTATGAATCGAACGATTTAGGTTGTGAACCAACTATTTAGTTGATCAATTCAGTTGGATCAAGGATTTATGATGATGTCATGTTGAGCATTAATCGAATATTAATTGCCAATACAATTGTAATTGGAAAACAAAGTGAAACAAATGGTTCAAGGGTTGAACTAATTGGCTCACATGTGAACCGACCAGTTCAGTAGTGAACTGACTGGTTCAATGATCACATGTTCTAGAAAATTTCATGAAATCTTATCTCTTCAAATCTCGCTTAGACTGGAAACCCTAACCCTGACCCTCCTACAAATAGAGGGGTATTGCGGACCTTCCAGAGATACAACAATAAACTATGACAACTGTTGTCTTCTCATAGTTGTGGTAACATGAGAATACAAGAAAGTTCTACCCATCAAAGGGAGGAATAACAAGGGAGAGACAATTGTGGGTGAGCAAGTTGACACTACCAAGTCAACTAGGAGAGACAACTCATTCATGTATGCTCATCTAGAATGATAGGAGTTCACAATGGTTCGTGTGGACTGTTACAGAGGTGAGGAGGTCGTTGTCACCTGCTAGTAGGATGAAGTCAATTGTCGTCCATGGTGATCAACTAGGAGGCTACTGATGATGTTGTCAATGTGCAACTTGAAGAAAGGAGCACTCTACAACAAGGGATAGTCATTGGACTTGCTCCAAGACTAGGTATAAACCTTGCAACCCTCATTCCCATTACATAGTTATTGACACAATCTACTGTTGAAAGGGGAATATGGCAGTTACATTTTTGTCTCTGATGCCATATTTCCCAACATATTAAGAGGATTAAAATTCTATGCCTTGAGTTCAATTTGGATATTAGAGACAAACAAACTGTATGACCATAGCAACACTAATCATGAATTATAGGCTAAATTTGTTCTCCAACTTTCAATTACTTGGGTAGCAATGATGTGTTTCTAGATACCGCTCATTGTCTGTAATGTCATAACCTAGTTATGTACATTCACTGCTAACGTAATTTGTGACCTATAGGTTCACACTCATAGGATTCACTTGGAATAGGAGTTTACTCATGAATAAGGTTTAACTTGGTTACTTAAATGTTTAGGTAATCAACTTAAACATTGGATGATAGTTGGCTGACTGGGAATGTGAGTCCATTGACTGGGAATGTGAGTCAATTAACTGGAGTGTCCAATTGACCGACTAAAAATTCCAATCGCAGTAGTACAGAACCGACCTTTAGTGTCGATTATTTAAGGCTTTTTGTGTCGGTTTCAAAGCGACACCCAAGTGGGTGCCGCTAAAAGTCGAACCCTTCAACATCGATTTTAACATTGATGTCATAACCCTTCTTGCCACCAAAAACGTGCCAGCAAGGGCACTATAGGCTTCGGTTATTTAATAAAACTAACACTATATCCAGGACAAAGACGTCGGCGTTTCACAAAAACTGACACTATATAACCCTTCCCACCACCAATAAAATGCACCAGCAAGGGCGCCATCAGTGTCGATTTTTATATATAACCGACACCCATAGCCACATAGACGTCAGTTTGTTGCTAATAACCGACGTTGTATGTCTTTGTTGTCAGTTTTATACTAATAACCGACGCCTATGTTCTGATTTTTTTTCTTATCAGTTTGTAGGCATGTTGTATGGCTGGTCAATAGGATGCAGAACCTACAGCTCAGTTCTGAACTGCAAGTTTACAGCATCCATTGATATCAGCCAACAATAGGCCACAAACCTGCAAAATTAACAAGACAGACAATATTATATATGGATCATGTGATTCACATACATGTATAAGAACATTTAATCATATGATTCATCACACACATGTATAAGCACATTTATTCACATGATTCATCACACAGATATAGAAACATGTAGTTCCATCATCATAATATAGTTATGAACATGCAGCGGTGTTGTTGTCCAAAATAGTAACTAAACAAGGGGGTTGTTGTACCCCTAAACATGTGTATAAGTAAAATAACTGAGAAGACAGATACACTAGACTAGATACACAACTTAAACAACAGCAACATGGTCCGGAATCAGCAATCATCATCATCGTCGTCGTCATCGCTATCCTTTGTGGAGTACTCAAATCGGACCAGATGAGCGAGCATCTCATTGTTGATGTTGGTTATCCAAACCTTGATGGTATTATGGCCAACCGGACAAAGAAAAATCTTGTCACTATGGCCCAATAGCATCTTTTGAACCCACTTGCACCAATTGGATGTGGATATAAGATTCCCATCAACATCTTACTTAACCTCGATAACATAAGTTGAAATTCCAAAATTTAGGGTCACTTCACCAACCGTGTAGCGTCTTCCATTTAGATAACTCCAATGTTTAGGTATAGTGAGTTGTGCTAATGAATGATCATCTAGAATGATGTCAAACTGTTCTACAATAGGGAATAGTAACATTGGGGTAGAGGCCCAAGCCATTATGCCTACAACAATGTAAAATGTTGAGAAAAAGTAATATAAATGTAAGTACTAACAGCACACAACAACGATGGGTTATTTCATATTCATGTCAGAGAAATAATTGATGATGATGATGAGGATGATAACTAAATTATTCATTGCACTAAGTTATTCATTGTATCTATTAAACTATCTACACTAATCCTTACATTAGCCATATATGTCAAACTAGGGCACCATGTAAGAGATACTAATAAAAGCCCTCTCTTCCCTCTACTTTTGGGTTTTCCTTGATCCTCATCTTACCTATCCCACCCCTACCCTCCTCACACCACCCTCCCTCCTCACCCTCCCCCTCCCCTGGCCCTCCACCCTACCCCACCCCTACCCTCCTCCCACCCTACCACACCCCTCACCCTCCCTTGGCCCTCCACCCTAACCCTCCTCCCACCATACCACTTACCCTAGGGACCTAGACTTGACAAGTCCTATTAGAATTACACCATACCTACATGTTGCTTTGGTTTTCATGCACCAACACTAAACCACTGTCGGCGCGGGTACAAGTACCAACGTCAAAATTTCTCTCCCGCCTCTCTGCACATTCTTCTCGTTTCCCACTCCTACACACTGGGCCTTCACCCAATCACATCCTCTGTATCTCTAGCCCTTTTCGCTTCTCCCTACTTTGAGCTCCGCTCTCTTCTCTCCGTGGTACCATTTCTCAGCCTCAACCGCCAGCAAGAAAATGAAGGTGGGGTTGCCTCTCCCCTCTCCTCTGAGTTGTCTAGTTTCATAAGTCGATAACAATTTGTTTTGTATGCTCTTTCCTATTACCACACTACTTTGTAGTACTCTGTCTTTCAGTTTTGAATGTCGAAAACAGAGCTTATGGGTGTATACGGGGTCATCATCAGAAAGAAACAAACAAACAAAGAAACAAAGAAAGAAAGAAATAAAGCACTATCAATTAATTAAATTCATTCATGCATCATTAACCCTGATTAATCAATATTAATCAACTACAAAATCTTAGAGAAACTAAGTACAAATCTAATTAATTAACCACTCACCACACTAGTGGATCGAGCAAGTTGTGGTGGCGGTGGCCGGAGGTGGAGGTGGTCGGGCTGGAGGTGAAGGTGGCCGGCACTGGAGGTGAAGCAGAGGCGGTGCAGGCGGTGGCCAGTGGCGGCGACTAGAGCATCATCATCATCATCATCGGCGTCATCGTCATCATCATCATCATCAGAAAGAAAGAAAGAAATTAATTAATTAATTAATTAATTAATAAATAAAGCACTATCAATTAATTAAGTTTATTCATGCATCATTAACCTTGATTAATCAATATTAATCAACTACATAATATAAGAGAAACTAAGTAAAAATCTAATTAATTAAGTTCATTAATGCATCATTAACCCTAATTATTCAATAGTAATCAACTATATGGTGGCATCATTAATCCTAAGTTCAAATCTAGTACTGATTAATTAACCACTCACTGTATTGGCCAACAAATACATGTATGTTGTCATTCTTATACCTACAATCCTAGTTCCATCATTCATATCCTAAATTTTGTGTAACATCATTTAATCATGCTTGTCAATAAATACTAAACAGTAAATAAGCCATGATTCCATATATCAAATATTTGAATCAAAATGAAGCCTAATGGCACATTGGGAGAGTGAGAATATTATACCTCACTTGAAGGCTGAAGAAGTAATATATGCAAATCAACAGGAAGTCAACAGCACCTGCAACAACACAAATGCACAATTCAATTCTGTTATAATGTATTAATTAGGGTTCAGTCTTGAAGTTTTAAATAGAGCTTCATATATCAACATACATACTAGGTCATATTTCCAAGTCAAGATTTAGGCATTTAATCACCTTAGGGCGCATACATGATTTACAAGGTATTTGGGTGCACAAAGAATAATATATGTTACTGATTTAGAGTTCACATAATCATTTTAGAAATAGAAGACCCACATGTGAGTTAAGTTTGAGATTCAACATCAATGTATCTTTAACACGCATGTTTCAAGGTTTAAAGCACATAATCAAATCAAATTAGGATGCTAAAATGGACAAGTTTGAATCTTATTTCAACATGCATCAAAATTTATTAAATTTGGTCAAGCATGAGGATTAGACAAGTTAAAATAGTACATTAATACTAATCAGTAGATAAATGAATACAACTGATAGATAATAAATACAAATCAGTAGATAAGTAAATTCTAATTCGTAGATAAGTAATTTGAAAAATTAGTAGATGATTAAATAATTTGAAAAAGTAGATGAACAAATACAAATGTCTAAATTTAAATAATGTGATGAATCAAAAATCATTAGATGAACAAATCAATAGATAAGTAAATACAAATCCATAGATAAGTAAATATAAATCAGTAGATAAGTAAATACTAATCAGTTGATGGAAATCAGTAACCTACCTAGCAGTAGGGGAGGCAGAGGCTAGCTCCAGCAACCTCAGGCTCGAGCTCCGATGGTACAATAGATCCTTAGGTGGCGTTGAGCAGGCGGCGGCGGCGTTGAAGACACGGGCAGGCAGCGGCGTTGAGCACACGAGCAGGCGGCGACAGTGTTGAGCAGGTGGCGACGGCGTTGAGCACACAGGCAGGCAGTGGCGTTGAGCAGGCGGCGGAGGCGTTGAGCACATGGGCAGGCAACGACGTTGAGCAGGCGGCAGTAGCATTGAGCACATGGGCAGGCGGCGACATTGAGCAAGCGGCAGTGTTGAGTAGGCAGTGGTAGCGTTGAGTACACGAGCAGGCGGCGGTGGCGGCGGAGTTGAGCACATGGGCAGGCGGCGGCCTTGAGCACACGAGCAGGCGGTAGCGTTGAGCATACAAGTAGACGGCGACAGCGGTAGACGAGCGACAGGTCGAGTAGAATCTCTAGAGCCATGTTTCGTGATGAAACAGATCGAGAATGGGGAAGAGTCTATTTCACGGGGCCTATTAAGTTAACAATCGTAGTCAGTTGTTTCAGAAACTGACACCTAAGATCTAAAAGAGTCGGTCACAACAAAAAACCGATGCCAATTGGGTAACCTAAAAATTTTCACGGGGACGGCGCGTGAAAACACATCGGTGTCGGTTCTTGCATGAAAACCGATGAAAAAGTGGGCCCGATTTCTGTCTCGTGGAAAATCTTTAGTCGTCGGTTATTTGGTAAATAATCGGCGCCGTATGTGAAATTTTGGAGGTAATTTTTTTGCACTAAAAAAATTGGATTTGGTGGGTGATTTGAGGCATCAATTTCTTATTAAGCAACTAACGCTAAATAAAAAGTGATACCCATTTCTGGCCGGTCTTCACATATAGATGTCAGTTTGTGCTTTCAGCCGACATTTTAGGTTTTAGGCGGCAGTTTTTGGGATACAACTGACGCCTCTAAATGTGACGTTATAAGACATTTTTGTAGTGGTGTCGACTGACTTGATGATCAGTAAGACTAGATCAAAGATTGATTTTAACATCATGATGTGCATTAATCGTGGAATTGAAAGCCAATATGTTTGTCAATAGGAAAATATACCAATCGGTTGATTGGAGTGTCCATTTGACCGACTAGAGTGCCAATTGACCGACCGAGAGCCCATTTGACTAAGCAGGAGCCTAGTTAACTGACTCATGATTTGCAGCATCCAAAAATTCATGAAATTTATCCCATTATGTCCCTGGGTTTGTGGAAACCCTAGCCCATCCACTCATATATAAAGAGGGGGTGGCCAAGGCTCTCAACACTCTTATATGACAAGGCTTTGCATCTCAACATTGTGGTAACGTGTGAGATAGAGACATCTTATATGTAATAGTAAGAGATAGCCAAAGTGGCATATTACCCATAAAAGGGAGAGATTGTCAAAGGGGAGAAAAGTCGACGCTAGCACATTGACAACAAGAAGGGACAACTCCTTCCTTTCAGTTCTAGAAGAACTATGTGGAGTTCTCATTAGTTCATGTGGACTACATAGAGGCATGGATGTCATTTCAACCACACTAGGAGAATACCATCAACCTTTGTATGTAGTGCTACACCAGGAGGCTCCCTGCAACAACCGTTCATGTGTTTCTTGAGAAAGAAGCACAACTCTATACGGATCATCACTGGACTTGATCCATGACTAGGTATATGCCTTGCACCTTCCTTCCTAATTCATAGTTGTTGATGCATTCTATTGGTTATGGGGAATATAGACATTTTTTTTTGTTTCCAATGCCATCTATGTCTCCATATTTCCCTACAAAATTTCCTATCCTAGTTCAATGACAAATGTGAGGAGTTTCTTAGGGCATGCATGTTACTATTTCCTCTTCGTTAAGGATTTTTCAAATATTTCCATACCTCTATCGAGCTTACTTGTGAAAGTCCCAGCTCTAGAGTGGGACTTACCAATTTAATTAATGTTTGGCATGAGTGATTGTTTGGTTGGAAAAGTTTATAAAAGAAAAAAAGACATAAATCATCATGTCATCTACTACTCCAATATAATGTTTGATGAAACTCAGGTCAATCAAATAGCCACTTGGAAGGAAATTGTAAGGAGGCAAGATCACCCCCTTACTAAATATTTGAAGAATAAAACATCCATACCAAACACACTCAAAGGTATGCTGGAATAGGTATAACATTTTCAAATTTATTATAATGGTATTCAAAACAACCAAAGTATAGCAGCAGAATAAAAATGCCGACTATATTCAATTTTCACAAAAGATTACAAAAGTACATCATAATATCCCATAAGGGTTTACATATATGATACAACATAAGGATCTAAGTAGAGGAAAATTTAAACCATAACAACTTTGTCTCCAAGCTCTAACTCCTTAAGCTAGTCCAAAACTTCATGCATTATCATCCAAGCCCTTCACCTAGGGTTGGAAGCATACCCTAGTAAGAAGAGAAAATAGATGGCATCAACAAAGGCTAGTATGTGCATACTAAATAGGAAATTGAGCAATATATGGAATAAAGGACATCAAATATAAAAGGCTTACCATAGAAAGGATAAGGACCACCCAAATGGGTATCAAGAGAAAAGGATTTGAAATCATATGATAAAAAAAGAATACTTGCCATTAATAAAACATAAAGATTATGCCATACAAGCACATGTAAAGAATTTGGGCACACACCCCATATCATCAACCTGCATGTATGTGAGATAAACATAGCCCTAGAACAATATAAACACAAAGGTGGACAAGTCTCATAAACTTGAAACCTGATAGAGAAAGGAATATTGCCAACCTCCCAAATATATAAAACATGGGCCAAGAATCACACATCTTTCCCTGGGTATGAGGTTCCTTTCCATCCCAAAAGAGCATGAAACATCACATCTGCTCGGCAGAAAATAACACATCTACCATAAAAACCAATGCAATTACACTACTCTAGTGCTACTGAATCACATAGCATGTTAAATGTAGATCCAAGTAGAAAGTATAGTCATAATATATAAACTAGTCACCACATAAGTGACCAACATATACATCCACCTCATAAGTGGGCAAAAGACATCACATGTCATCTTTTAGAGTTCCATCATGAACAAAGTATAAGATAAGAGTTCAAAAGAATATCCATGATCACATGATCAATATAAAATAAGGTAGTTCACATGAACCATGATTTTCAAAAGAAAAGACATTGTGTATAGGCTAATGTCCATAGGACAAACAAAATGAATAAGCATATGTGAATTGCTCAACATAGAAGAATAGGGGATATATCATACCTCAACTTCTGAGTCTAAACAGTCCAAGTTAGTCCTAGATCCAAGACTAGGACTCCAAATAACCTCTAAAGAAGGTGGACAAGTCCAATAAGTAAGGTTCCCAAGCTTAGAGAGGTTGGTTTCTCTAACAAAGCTCCTATCTCAAGCAAGAAGCACCTTCTCCACTTTAGAGGTGAAAAACCCTAACAAAAGAACATGGAGATGAGGTGTTTATGGGTTCTAGGTGGGGTTTCACCATGGAAGGCCATGGTTCTGACCTGTAGGAAGGTGGAAGGAAGACTAACAACATGAAAATAGGGAAGGAAAGGAGGATACTTACTAGTTTTGGTCAATATCACCAATGAGGAGCTTAAGAAATCCTAAATAGAGAAATTTGGAATCCTGGAGCCTTCTTCACCAAGGTAGGCACCTCCTTTTACCTTGGGACAACACCATCGTAGAAAAATAGAGTGGAAATGATTCTCTAATCTAGAGGGAATAAAGGAGAGCAAGAGTTTTTTGAATTGGGAGTCGGGAAGGGGTAGATCTGGCTATATAAAGAAAGAGGTCAAGTATGAGGTGTCTATGAGACTTTCCATGTGTCATGTATAAAGGTGTCCATGGAAATGCAAGAATTTATGGATAAGGAAGAATTCATGCATGAGGTTTCAAGTTACTTTCCATGTCTCCAATGCTAAGGGTGCCTATGGACATGCAAACCTTTATGGATAAGGAAGAAGTCAAGCATGAGGTGTCCATGGAGCTTTCCATGTGTCCTTAGCCTAGGGATTTCATGGCCATGCAAGAGGACAACTCATAGAGGATTATTTAATATCAAATATCATTTTATGGACACTTATAGGCCATCCCAACCGACCTCCAATCAAAGAAATAACCCCATTGGTTGATAGCTTCTAAAGATAAGCTCATTTATAAAGAGAGTAATCCCTAAAATGCCCTTGGAAAGAAACACCTTCAAACCAAGGTGCAACTAGGTGACCTATGGTTCAAAAACTCAATAATGGCAAGGGAATATATAAGGATTATAATACATGTGACAATTTGCAAAGAAAACCTCCCAATTGGGTAAATTGTAGAAAAGTCCAAAATGTACCTAAAATTGCATAACTTGCACAAACAACATCCAAATTGGACCAAACTTCATCCACAAGTTATATTTGATGTTTCGAATATGAATTTTCCATTATTTCCATATTTTGAATTTATATAATCATATTATTCATTACTTATGCCTTTTACTCATTCTCTCTCCTAAACTTATCCTAATATTTCAAGGTTGTCCAAATTAGATGAAATTTGACATGTAGGCTAATTTTGATATGTAGATTTCGAATTTGAAGTTTGTTTCCACTTTTGAGACTTCTTTTATGAGATATGTCATATGTCCCACTAAAGGCCCATTATCTAAATTATTCATCCAATTAAGTTTCTTATCTTCATATTACCACCAAAATGAGTTATGTGGCATATTTTATGTATCCATTATAAACCTAAGATTAATGTTAGAACATTAGGTTACATTAAGGTGATATATACATGCATTATCTCATTGGGGTTATAATAAACATCTATTGAGGTCTAACCTTCAACCTTGTTTGGCTAAGTCTAAAATGTCAACTTCCAGGGTAGGGTCCAAGATCTAGCATGTTACAGAAATGTCATCCATCATCTATGCCTTTGATAAGTTCATATCTAACATGAATGGGGAAAAGTGATAGTGTATACAGACCATGGATCTATCAAGTAATTGATGACCAAGAAGGACATGAAATCTATACTTCTAAGATGGTCACTCCTACAAAAGTTTGGTCATGAAATCTTATATAATAATAGATTGAAAATATGTTATTTGGTCACTTATCAAGAATACATTTTGAGGATGACAATTCTTTGGCTATCAATGACAGATATCTTAACAAATACCTACTACTAGCTAAAGCTATTGATCTTGTGGCTCCATGGTATGTTGATATCTGCAATTACCAAGCCAACAAACAACTACCTCCTAAGATAACTTACAATGATAAAAGGAACTATTTTCTTACTAGAAAAATTACTACTAAGACGATCCTCCTCTATCTCGATGGTGTGCAAAAAAACTCTAGTGAAGATGCATACCCAAAGAGGAAGTGCCAAAAACACTCTATCAGTGTCATGCCTCACCATATGGTGGACACTTGTGTGTACACCAAATAATGGTGAAGGTACTACAATTAGGTTTTCATAAACATGCTTTTTTAAGGATACAAAATTGTATCTAAAAACCTACAACAAATGTCAAAGAACAAGAAATACCTCTAGGCGCAACAAAATGTCTATGTATAAATGGAAAGAAGTTGAGATCTTTAATCTATGGGGTATCAAATACATGGATCCCTTCCTTCATCTTGTAGAAATCAATTTATTTTGGTTGCAATTGATTAGATGTTGATATGTATCGAAGCTATAGCAACTTCTACTTGTGATTTGAAGGATTTGATGAAGATGTTCAACAAAGCTATCTTCCTGCTATATGGAGTCCCCAGGACCATCATAAGTGGTGTGGGCTCTCACTTTGTAGAAAGATAGTTTGATAGTATGGGGTGAAAAAAAGGTTGCAACACCTTATCATCGCCAAAACTTCAAGACAATTTGAAGTATCTAACATGTAGATAAATCAAATCCTAGAGAAGGCAGTTGAAAACTCTAGGAAGGATTGGGCTACTAAGATGTATGATGACATACGGGCATACAAAATAACTTTCAAGACACCGATAGGGACCACTCAATATAGGTTATTCTTTGTCAAGGCATGCCACCTACCTCTAGATCTAGAACATATGGCAATTTTGGCATAAAACATGGATCCAAACCTAATGAGTAAGGAAATATTATTAAAACTCCAAGAACTAGAAGAATTGAGGCTTCATATCTATTAAAATGTCATGATGTACAAGGAAAGAACCAAGGTGTTCCATGATGCACACTATCATAGAAAAGATATTAAGGAAGGAGACAAGTTCATGTTGTTCAACTCATCAATCAGACAATTCCCTTGAAAGATGAGATACAGATGGTCAGGTCCTTTCATAGTAGCAAAAATCTTTCCATCTGGGATGATGGAATTTTTTAATGAGAAGTATGAAACCATCATAGTGAAACACAGAGTAAAAACATATTATGAAGATGAAGCATTCATAGCGAGGGATGATATGTATCTCTTTGAACCACAGATGCAAAGTTGAGGAACATTGGAAATCAATATAATGACTTGTAATCTACGCTCCTTGGGAGGCAGCCCAAGATTTTCCTTGCTTTGAATTTTCTAAATTTTAACCTTTTAATTGCTTTCTATTAATATAATACTAGTTTGTCAATATGCATACTAAGTTTTCATCATGTTTGTTTTATGCAATTTTTGAAATTTGGTATTAATATGAATAGAATAAAATATGGTTAGTGATATAAAAATATATTCGGCTAATGCAGGTCAAACCGATGTACATAAGAGACAATCTCTAAAAGGGGACTCTTAAACTAATGAAATCATCAAGCTTCAGTGTTTTTATTAATTCATTAAGAAAGGAGAATGACCGGTCTTCAACAAAGGATTTCCATTGGTAGAGATGCAATTTATCTCAATTTCTTGGAGAAAGTTGTCTCATCATTGATTCATGAAAACCACAAGATCCATTAGTATTCATACAAAGAACACCATTGGTAAACAAAACATGATCCTTCATAGGTAGATGAATAGAAGAGTTTCATCAAAAGACATTGATTGCATTTGCATTGGCTAATGTAGATAGTGGTGTCATTAGTTTATTCAGACAACTCTTTTGGTTTGACTATTAGCACTATCTCCATCAGAAGGTGGAAAGTGTTCTTCCATCGATTGATAACTCGTGTTTTTGTTGTTCTTTCAAGAATCAATAAGATAGCAAGGCCCTCTAACACTAATGTTATTTGATATAATAGTCATATTTCTAAGACCCTAGCAACCAAGTGAGTCAAGATCTAATTTAATAACTCTGACACCACATATCATCAACAACAAATATTTCCATCAGTTCCTAACTCAACCTAGTTTCCTTTGAAGTAGATTTCCGTTGGTGGATGTCATCTTCAATCAAGCCCTCTCCACTTGTTTGACACCGTCATCATCCTACTCGTGTGGTCGAGCAATATGATAGAGAAAGTTTTCCTCACATTGACATCGCGATGCCATGTCAACACTAACAACAAAAAGGTCTAATTTCTTTCCACTACTCATTCCAAGGTTACATTGTAGTTGAAACCCCTAGAAACCACCTCGACCTCCTTCAAACACAGAGATTACTACCAACACCTTTGAGGAAAAGTTTGTGGCCATTGACACAATTTGTGTAAGGAATTGTCATGAATCTTTGATCAAGATCAATGGCAAAAACATTAGGACTCCCTAAACTAGAATTAGGGCCAAAATTGGTAGAGAGGATGAAAAAGGTTGTAATTCTGAGAGAATAGTTGAATGAGACAGAAAGATTGAAAGATAAACTAAGTACATTGAATAACATGGAGATTTGACTCAGAATGGTAATTAACACCCCCTATATTGGCCTAGAAAGAGAACAAGAGAGCAAGATAAGTAAAAGAGAAAGAAGTATATTATGAACATCAAATAGCTAGTAGGGATGATTTTGTAGCACAACCTTCTATAGCTAGGGTCAACATCCTTTGAACTAGCAACAGAAGTACCCTCTAAGCAGACCCGAGATATGAAGAGCACTAGAGTAACTATGAAATGATGGACATGAAAATAACATTCAATGTGATGACGTGTAGATGTGTTCCTAAAGGAGCAAGGAAGCTACGATAGGGTTAAAGATCTCCTACATGCTTTCAATATATACAACATTTGCATCTACAACTAAAGATCACGCAATGACCAAAGAATTTATGTCCTCCCTAAAGTATCTTATCATCAAGAAGAATGAGATTAAACATGTGGAGGGTCTTATAAAATAACAGTCAGATTGTTTAAGAGATCTTCATACTAACTAAAAGGATTTTGAACGTGATGTTTTGTGAAACAAATGAGGAATTTTCTCTTGCAAACAAGGCCAAGACTGATATGGATATCATAGCATTCAACATGGATATGACCTAGGAGTGGCTCACAAGGGAAAATTCCACGACTATGGTCGATCCAAGGCTTCTCAAGTGCACTCTAGGTTCTGCATAGTATTCATAAACTCATAACTTGTGCAATCTTTATCATATGAGATGCAGGAAACTGACCATGGAAGATCTATACATCTTCTATAGCATATTGGAAAGAAGCTTTTAAACATAGGAAGATTTTTAATTCACAATCTAAAAGTGTGAAGTGGTCTCGATGCATCAAAAGACATCTACATGGAAGGTCTCATCACCTTTATCGCACATCATCTTGGTTATCTTAGGGTCTTGTGTAACTTAACTTAATCAAATGGGGATCAATTGGTCGATGCAGCGTACTTCACATCTATAGGAGTTCTAGCAAGAAAGAAGAATAAAATCTTCTATAGATTCAAGAAGTCTAGTGGCTTACTCCCAGTCCCAGAGATGAGAATCTATGACAATGATGAACTTGTTTTCTACCTGATTGAATTCCTCAATTTGGTGTTAGAATCAACTTCATTGTTGCAACCATGTCAAGTTAGGAAGTCAGAAGATACCAACCCCTCAAAGTTTGCATACTATAAAAAGGTTGGATGATTTCTAGGGCCAATTCTAAAAAGTAATATAATAATCAATATTCCCAAAAGGACCACAGAAGGACATCAGAGAGAAACAATTCCTTCATTCCATCATCATCCACCAAAGAAACTCATGGTAGTGGCCACCACACCTATTGCTCAACTCAAAGAGATAATGGGTACACTAGAAAAACTAGAGAAAGAAAGATCAACAAAGACAAATATAAAACAAGGTGCGCAGAAGAAGAAACCATCTACGTAGATGATAATGTGATAACCTGGAGATGTCAGTGAAGAGATGTCAATCAAGGAACATGCTCATGTGCCTAAAGACGACCTCAACCAGCTTGCCAGAAACAACATGCTACACTCCCAATAGAGGCAGTCTAAAAGAAAAGAAATTGGCCCTGAGCAACCTCCTTCCATTAGAGGGAAAGAAAATACAACCTCCAAATTTATGGAGTTTAGGAGGAAGTTTAGCATCGTTTGTGAGATAGTTTTCACATTGCATGTAATATTTCTGATTTATCTTTGAATGTGCAAATGTTTCCTATGCATGTCAAGGATGTCACGACACAAATGCATCTTCTCACACACCTCCCACAACATCTCAAACTACTAGCATCCAACCAAGGACAAATGAAAAAAACCATGGTGAACATGGCCAAAGAAATTGCTAAGATTTGTAAATAGTACGATGAATTTTGCAAGGAAATGGATGAGATCTAGCAAAAACATAGTTTTGGAAACACAAGAAATGGAAGGGACTTTATCTTCACCGATGTCACCTCAAGAGGAAATATCAAAGAAGCAAAAGAGCCAACATGAAACAAAAGAACATTTGTTGTCATTAACTCATGACACCAACAACCATGAAGAAGTGGGCACAATTATGGTAGTCCATGAAGTAGTAGGTGCAACATCCTTGCTAGAAAATGGTGCCACAATCATATAGATTGATCATGAGGACAAGGAACATTATGTTTGTAAACATCAATGGTTTCAAGGAAGATGACGAAGCTGACATAAACTAAATGACCTCCCCCAAGCAATCAATAAACATATTAAATGCATCAGGGGAGCGTAAACAAGCTAATGATGTAAAAGGAAAGGGCATACAAAATGACAGCAAGGGGACAATGAACACCAATGCACAAGAGGCAGTCAGGTAGAATGAGACGATGTTGAGACCATGTCAACCTCCAAATGAGGTAGTGGGGGAAACTAAAAAAGGCATGACGTAAAACCTTAATGATCTTTTCCATTATGAAATTCCTCCACTACCCCATATGAAGACACTTGTGATGTATTCATTTTCTATTGACCCACAGATTTAACTTGTAGAAGCAGGAGCACAACTAGTAGATAAGGAAAATGAATACTACATAAACAACACTTCCGATGATGATGAGGGGTATATGTATGACTTATTTGATAAAGTTACTAGAAGGATGGAAAATATATCTTCCCCTAGGCAAAAAACCCTAATGATGTAATAAAATGTGTGCTTCCACCATTCCTGTGCAAGATGGAAGACATGGATATGACATCCACTTCAGGGATGCCCTTAAAGGACATATATGTCATACCTGATATTTCAGACAAAATAAGCATGGAAGAAATGCCTTATATGTCAACTGGACATGCCTCCTAACAATAGAATATTTCTTAAATGTGTTCAGGGCAAAGGCCTCGATAAGTAAAAGATTGTTCAAAGTGCTTTCTGGGACAATGATAAGAGAATTCTTGTATAGAGATAAATAAGGGACAATCTTAAATGCTACACCAAGTCTATCTTCACACCTTTTCAACAAAAAGCTTAATGCACCATTAATCAAAGAACTTGTTTTTCTGTTCAAAAGAAATAGGCAAACAAAGCTCATCACACTGCTCTACAAGGCAAATGACCATTAGGAAATATCCTAGTGGGTTTGGTTGGTTGACAAGACATGATATAGGACTGCAATGCTAAAGATCTAACAAGCAATAAACTTCTCATCCATGACCCTGAAGCAAGAAATATACAAAAAAACAAGTATGTTGGAACAACTAATTAAGGAGACGGACAATTGGTATATACCTACCTAGAATAATCTTACAATAAACTCAAATATCCCCAACAACTATCAATTCGAGGAAAATGCCTTTATATTTATATGATGATAGAAACCATGGACAAGAGGATTCCCCTTGAAGATATAGATAGTAAATACTTCCACACAAGTTGTCTGAAAGTATTTCATGGAGGTTATCCATGACAGAAGATTCTTCTAAGACCCCTAAATGGATATGGTGCCAACATGCATTTATATGACCATACCCCTCCCATAGAAAAAACTATGGAGGGAAGAACAAAAAATATCTGGATACGGTCATCCTAGATGAAACAACAACATGAAACTCTTTTTGTGATCGAGCCATCACAAAACAACAAAAGCAACATGAGGTGGGGCGACCTGAACCAGAGACAACAACCCAAAACATAAAAAAGAAATCCATATTTTGCAATATATTGAGCAGCATCCTACACAACAACATTATCGACTAAAGAAGATACAATCCAAAGAACACAACCAACCACAGTCATTAGAACGATATTAAAAATCTTCCCCAAAAATCAGAAATAAACCCTGAAAATGATATCCCCCGTACATATGCCTCCTTAGAATATGAAAGGGAGTTGTTACTTGACAACTTTAACTAACAAACATGTTATAGATAGTCCCAAGAAGACTTAGATCTTATCATGGATAGGGTCAAATAAGAAGATGATGAATTATTAGTCATATTACAGCGCAGTCACAAGAAAATACGCAAGCATGACATTTGTAAAATCCATACATTTGGAGGATATGTGATGATGAAAATAATGACAACTTGCCAAATACTATTAGGGGGCGATCTTGAAGACATTTACATGGATGATACAACCTCCTAGGCAACATAATAACCAAAAAGGATTCAAGATAATAATAAAGAATAGTCAAGCAACTAAAGTACAATCTACCTCAATTGATCTTCCTACATGTTCTACATGACTATCATGGGACATTGTTATCTATCAATATGAGAGGCAGCCTTCTATTCTCTATAATAGCCTTGACACTCTTTCCAGACTGAGGAAACATGATAACACCACAAAGGTTGTAAACATAACTGAGTAGAAGGTTGAGAAATGTGCAAAATCCATAATTGATTTGATATGGAAATATGGCACTTACTCAACACTTGATTGGGATTTCAGTCAACTGTAGTTTTATCATAGGAGCCCCCAATGATAGCCACAGTCTAATGACTATTGTTTCCATGTATTATTCTGGATGCAAGTTCTAGATGATCTGGACACGAGGATTTGATTACTATCACCACCTATGAGGTATGTAAAGATGTGATCTTTTGATATTCTTTTGACATAATATGATTTTAGAACAAAATATACAATATTTACATTCATACAATATTCTCACAATACTTGGTTTATTATAAAAGAATCATATACATCAACTACAAGTAAAGAAAACTTTTTCCCTAATATATTCTTCATCTCAAACATATTGGGTGTGCTCATACATTTCCCCAGGGAATATAATGTGCATACAAGAAAAATGAGGGCACATGTCACTCTAAGAGACTAGTACAAAATCTAGTTTAAGTAAATTTAAGGAAATATGCACTACTAACTCAAGATTTAATAAAAAGAATGTGAGGAGATATAACATGTATGGAAGTAGTTCAAAGGTGAAAAGATATGAGTCTCACATTTATTCAACAAGGTATATCAACTTCAAGAAGATTCAATGAGTACTTTAGGAACTTGGTGCATTCTTTCTATGCTAGGGTGACCATGTATTCCCATCATCCAAAATGAGAACTACCATGTTAAGTTTAATTTATTAGTCAAATGGGGTAACACGGTACCTTATCTCTGTACAGAGTTGTGGAAGTGTAGTTCCACTAAATAATTGAGCCTCAACCCTAAAATTTTGGCAGTACCAATTTTTGTAATGAATCAAATTGTTGGTCATCAAGAGAAGTCTCAATAAAATTAATAAATTGGACTCCCTAATAATATTTGCATGCATGATATTCAATAGGGGTATAACTTCAATTAAACAATAGTAGATTTTCTTACCTTGGTTTAACAACAATCAATTGATTGATCAATAAGATTGTCCATCCTAATGTTTTGAACATATTCTAAATGCCAATGAGAACATAAAGCATGATCATGGGCATGAATATTTTCTCCATTTTTATTTTGTAATATATTTCTTCTAGTTTTTACTATTATGTTTCTTAGAAATATTATGTTTTAATAGATCCATAATTGATACGCATATATGCCATGTATATTACATTTCAGGGGTTCACATTTAAATAGTTCCCATCTAATCCTTCACATAATCATTGACTTAGTTTTGGATGTTTTGAAAAAAGAGTTGGATAAAATTATACCTCCAAAATTAAATATGGTCAAGAGGGGAAATTACTAATTTACCCTTCATTATATGAACTTGGTAAAATATGAGGTTAAATATGCAATTTACAATTAGTGTATTAAGTTGTAAATGTGAATAAAATTGAAAAACCTAGTCAATTAGGACCAAATTAAACTAAGCTTCCATTATTAATGACTTTATGATCACCCATCTATTTATCCCAATTATTGTAATACAGTTAAGGAAAGCACACGATAATGTAATATTTCCTTTTATGTTGTTACAATTTCACATATTATTCCAGAGTTTGTTTTATTAACATGTACAAAATCAATATATATACACATGTTTCACATTAGTTTATAACTACTAATCTATTGTTCTACATAATCCATTTATTTTGTCTAGTTAATAATTATAAATATACTCATATGTATATTAATTTTGACAAGTACTAACAAATCCACTTATTAGTATAGGTTATAATCATGTTTTATATACAACATGTTTTGACTAGTATCTAGTATCCCTTTTACTACCTATGTATTAACTAATTTTCTCCAACTATAACATACATTAAATAAAGATTAAAAAGATTAAGGAATTTGTGTACTAATATGCATATACAACTATGATGTTTTCTAGCTAATTTTTGTGTTTGATTTTAACACTCCATGGTTACTATATACTTTATCTAATATGCTATTATTACTAATTTTCTATCATTAAGATTTACATGAAATGAACTAAAGAAATAATTACTTACAAGTCGCCATAGTTAGATGAAACTTCATTGACAGTTTGTCCCCAAATTGTTGTTGTGTTATAGTCTGATCACAATGCTTCATCAAGTTCTCTAGACCCATACTGAGATATGCTAAAAAGTAATTCTGAACAAGGTAGCAATAGATCTTGCGGCTTGCTAAAGAAGTTTACAAGGTACACTAGTACAGATACCACCTCCATTGCCAGTTAAAATACCCCTCAAGTGTCAATTTTTCACCGACACCCAAGTAGGCGACACTATATTTAAGCGTCTAAACGTCAGTTTTTGGGACATGTAAACCGATGACTCAGACCCAACCTTAGATGATATGGTCAAACAAACTGACATAGTTAAGCATCTATGTCGTCAATTTTTGGTGTAACAATCGACGTTGTATTGTCATGCCAGGTCACATTTTTAACTGATAAAAGTTTGTGCAGTGTCATTTTATAATCAAACTGACATTGTGAACATCTATGCCTTCAATTTTTATGTCTAGATGGATGATACAGTCCAGATATGTCGTCAATTTTGCATCACAACCGACATTGTAAGTCATCTGGCAGCACGGATGTGCTACCCATCACTGCCATTTCAGTATAGCCCTACTACGTTAGTTTTTTTATTGAAACTGATGATTAATGACTACAATGTCATTATTTTATTACAACTGATGACACATACGTGTTTTCTTTAAATATTAGCTCTGTAGACCTACTATCTGGTTGTTCAGTGGGATGTAGAAGTTGTAGTTATTAGAACTGACGGTTCTATCCTATGTTCAGCTTAACAGTAGGCCAACACACCTACAAAACCTATAATAACAAACACACTATCCACCCACATATAATATCCATTATCCAATTCCATTCTCATGACATGTATAAATATAATTTTCATTGTATTCATTCATCTTCAGATTCATTCACACACATGTATATATACATCATTCACTTATGCACCAATTCCATTCTCATTACATGTAGAAATACAATTCTCATTGTATCCATTCATCTTCACATTCATCCGTAAATATTTATATATTCATCATTCACATATGCACCAATTCCATTCTCATTCCATGTAGAAATGCAATTCTTATTGTATTCATTCATCTTCACATTCATTCACACACATGTATATATTTGTCATTCACATATGCACAAATAATACACTTGTTTCAAATTTAAGTGTGTAATAAGTTATAAGCACCACATTTACATAGAAACAATGACATCAAAGTTTATAAAACTCATATTTTATCCCAATCAAATTCAAAGTTTACCTCATTATCGAAGGTGTGTGCCTATTGTTCTCGTATCTCGTCTATCTCTTCTTTTGTATAGGTCTCTATCGTTTCAAACAGCTACAAAGAGAATGACATAAATGAAAGATTTTGATTTGATATTTTCATATTATCAAATGAGACTATGTACTTATGATGATCAATACTATATATAAATTACATTTTATATGTAGTTGATGTCTAGTGCCCCCTATCTGACAATCAAATTCATATACCTCATCATGTACTATCGGCATGCCCAACCATTGTCTTATATAGGGCACTATAAATTTAACACCATACAAAATGATAATAAATAAAAGTAAGGATAGTGGGCATAAATATGCATTGAAGTCCAAAAAATTACCTCAATATTCTTTCAACTTAATGCTTTCTTTTTCTTATACACCTTTCCTCCATCCTTTTTGAATTCTTTCATACCCCTATAAAATAATGTAACATGTGGAGTTACATCAGTGCATAGTCATGTAATTAATGAAGTAGACATTAATATATGTTAACAAATATAAAAAATTACTCGTGTGAACAATGACATTTTCATTTTTTGTCCCCCACTATCTACTTTATCACCTTTAGGATCTAAAAAGTGCACCGTTAGCGTCTTGGAGACAATTATCAACAACACCCAATGATTATTCCTGAGTGAAAAGAAGGAAAAAAACTCAAAATCCACAATGAAATATAATTCTTAAGTCAAAATTATAAGAGAAGTAAATGAAACATACTCAACATGGAAAAGAGATATAATTATTCTCTTTCCCACATTACCAAAATATTTATATGTGGTAGAGAAGTATTGGGTAACAAATATTGGGTCTTTATGCACATGGCTAATCAATGATGGAACTAGAAATGTCACATGGGGTAGTGTGAACTCTGTACACACCCACTATAAGTAGTTGCAACATGTATATCATGTATGTATTAATATATAAAAATAGATCAACATATATAAAATGAGGTATTTATTCATAAAATCTTACCATATCCAAAGTTCTATCACAGATGCAATCAACTAAGAATAAGTAAGCATATCTACAACAACTTGCAAAACTATACGAGTATCATGAGCTTGACTTGTAGCATCCTCCTTAATATGGATAATCATAGGCGACCCTTCTTCAAAGTTGCATATCCATACTGCCAACCTCCTGCAATTAGGACCTAGCGAGTCAAATAGGTCATTTGCAAGACAACCAGGTAATTTAATATCTTGAGGAGGAAGTGGAGGACATATAGGGGGTTTCTTAGGCGATATGTCATGCATATATATATATATATATATATAGTCAGGCTAGAATACACTCGAGTGTACAGATCACGCCATACACCTCAATGGTGTTTGCCTATCTAGACCATGTTTTTCCAAAATCTAATCCATTGATCTTCATAGTTACAATAATAATAGGTCACATACAAAATTTGAACTCATTTGGATGAATGTAAGTCACTCATCCAAGGACAGCAAAATCGACGCATAAAACTAATTTCAAATACTTTATTTTTGCCTCCTTTATATGCACGACCTATAAGTGTCCAAATGAGCTAAAATTTATTATATAGTATGTTCTTATGATAATTAAGAAGATCAACGGTTTAGATTTTTCAAAAATTTATTGCATCTTCAAAAATGACTGAGGTGTACGGTGCCTCCGATACACTCGAGTGTACACTAGCCTGACTCTCTCTCTCTCTCTCTCTCTCTCTCTCTCTCTCTCTCTATATATATATATATATATATATATATATATATATATATATATATATATATATATATATATAGTCAGGCTAGAATACACTCGAGTATATTCGGAGCAAAATACACTCAAGTAGTTTTTCATGATGTAATATTTTTTTAAAATCTAATCCATTGATCTTCTTAATTATCTTGTGAATAACTCATATAAAAAATTTGAGCACATTTAGATATTTATAGGACATGTTATAAAGACCGCAAAAATTATGCATTTCAAATTTGTTTCGTGTGTCAGTTTTGTTGTCCTCGGATGAGTGACTTACACTCATCCAAATGGGCTCAAAATTTGTATATAGCCTAATTATAGTATGACAACGAATATAAATTGTTTACATCTTGCAAAAAATAATCTTGATATGCAAATACACTTGAGTGTATCCATGCAATCTATACACTCAAGTGTATTCTAGCCTGACTATATATATATATGCATCCTCATGTCAATTGTTAATTATATATAGAAACAAATTTAGCATACACTGGTATAGCCAACTCCTGCTTTGGGCCACGCAACCACACCTCCTTATGCATCACCTGTTGCCTCGTGATCAAGGTGACCATATGGTAATGAAATATGTTTCCAAGTGTCGTATACAGGCCTTAACTTCACGCGAACCGCATCGGTGGGCATTGGATCACTATGACTCATGACACCTAGAAGGCATGGATAAGTTGTGCCTAGTGCAACGAAATATCCTTCTAGTAAAAGATAGCATGGCCCCAACCCCTATAAATGTGTATATAGTGTTATATATATACCTAAACACAAACATATTATACAAATTATTCTAAAAGACTACTATATCACTAAAAATTGCAATGGATGTGCTAGTTGGCAGGTCCATGGGATTACTCCCAACCACCTCTGTTGTAGGAGGGTCCACCATGTGTGAATAGTGGGGCTCCATAAGTACTATATTAGGAGATGAATGAGAAGAATGATATTGTATCATTGCTTCCTCTATTCCCTTTGTAATCATCTCTTGTACCTTCTCATCTGAGAATCCTCCTTCTGGATAGATTTATACATATGCTTTGATGGACCAAAGAAGGCTCTTATATTGATACCAGCACCAACAACCCTAACACACCTAGGATGCTCTAGATTACCAAGAGAAATTGTTAGTTCATCCCTTGTGCCCTTAGGGATGAACTTGCCTTTGTTCATTTTCTTGTAGAGCTCTCGCTAATCATCATCAGTAGTAATTGGTAAATAAAACAATAACAATCAAGGTCAAAGATGAACATGCACTCTGACAGTTGAATTTTACCATTTTTGAAGCCATTTTAGCGGTTTTCAAGGTTGGGTATTTCTCCAGATTGGGTTTGCCTTGCAGCTATCTACTCCTCCTAGCAAGGTATAGGTGTAATAGTAGTAGTAGAGGAGTCAATAGTCCCAGGAGTAGGTTGTTGAGAAGAATATGCATCCAGTCTCTATTGGTGAAGCCTTGCATAGCCACCTTGACACAACTTGTGGTTGTGCACATTCTTTGCATGACTTTCTTTTTTAGCATCACTCAAAGTTTTCTTAACCCAAAGCATATGTTAAATTTGTAATGCAATGAATTCAAAAAAAAATATTCTCAATGAGGAACTTAATACCTTGAATTCGTCAGTATTTTCTTGAAACGACAAACATGTTGCACATCTTCACACCAAGATAGTTTTTTTGCTCAGTGGCTAAGTTCTTATTCTTATTCTTGTTGTCCATTATGTATTCTCTTGTAAGATTTGTTCTATAATTTCTGAGTACCCTCCCACAGTGTTGCATCACCTTTTAATGATACAATTTTTGTCAAGGTCAAATATGCTTTGTAAATTTTTATATATTTAATGGAATATTCTTAAAAATAGAATTGTGAATATATTTAAATTTTTGAATATCTCACACATAAGTCCTTCCATGTGTAGTATTTCTTGCCTTGATCAACTTTATGCCAAGATTCTACATTTATATCCACATTTCTATGAGAAACAACCCCTAGATGTTGCTCAAAAGAACTCTGATTCTTTCCCATTAGATTTCCTTGATCATAAAACTCAACAACCAACTTTCGTCCTTTACCCCTTTTCTCTACTAACATGTTCATCACGGTGATGCCTCTTTGACGTGCATTATCATGATTTTCCTCAGAAAGTTCAACAAGATCCTTAGCCCTCACATCCTCGTCGTGCTAAAATTGACAAGAAACACATACAAGTCATAAAATTGTAACCTATAAATGTGATAGACATTGTAAAATGCACATCTATATAAGAAAACAATAAAACTCACACCAGTGTCATCCTCACAGTGCACATCATCATGGTGCTCATCCTCACGGTAATTATCCTCATGATCATCATACTCACGATTAGACGCCACCTAAAAATGTCATAACATTTTAAAAGATAGTCAAATAATGAAATATAAGTGATAAAGAATGTAATGTACACATCTAACATTTAAAAAAATAAAATGGATGCCTCGAGTTTTTATTGGATCATGGATCAATTGACATTCCATATGTGTGATCTCCAGCATATATAAGTCAATATTAGCTTCAATGTTTGGTGTTGGAAAACCAACTGATAATGGTTTGGTGTCATCATACTTTTCATAATACTCTTATTCATCTATAGTAACTAGAATGAAATATCATTTAGCATGAAGAACAACCGAGCATTTTTCATTTGCAGGATCATAAATATAAAATACTTGATTTACCTATGATGCCATTATGAATGGTTCACCTTCTCGCCAATCTCTTCAAAATTCACTAATGTGAAACCCAATTCATCCACTACAACTCCTTTGGTATTATCAACCCAATTATACCTAAATACTGGAACTCTAAAATATGTATAGTCAAACTCCCATATGTCTTGAATGACATGGTAATATGACATTTTAGCTTCATGTAGACTTTTAGCCTTTGCACTAGAAAAATATTATGAAAACACTTGAAGGGTGACCCCCATTGTTTTGGACAAAACTCTTATCATCTTAACATTTTGTGTAATATGAAAATCCATTTATGTCAAACCCTTTATAAGACACAAAATGGTTTAAAGGTGAGCCATTTGATATCTTCAGCAACATTATTTGGTTTTTGATATAGTTAATGTAAGACTTTATCTTCAAATCACCCAATAAATGTCTTATTATGCTCTCTAGCAAGCCACATTGAATTGTCTTGAGGATATTTTGTAATATGCTCAGTGAAATAAATGCTTACTTCATCGATGTTGTGCAAAATATACAAGTGTACTTGTTCCCATAGCTCATGACTGATTACTTTCACTTGTGCTCCTAAAGTCCCTTTATAGGAATAGTCCTCAATGTTCTTGTTGTTTCCAGGAGCTTCATTACAACTAAGAAAGTCATTACAAAAGTCCACAACCTCCCTAGCAACATAACCCTCAATAATACTCCCTTCTAACCGATAATAGTTTCGAACATCACATATAAAACACTCATGAATTGTTTAAAAGGATACATCCAATGTAAGAAAAATGGTCCCAACATTATCACTTCCCTAGTCAAATGGACAACAATATGTACCATGATATCAATGAATGAAGGAGGAAAATACATCTTAAGCTGGCACATGGTAATGGCTACTTCTCATTGCAACCTATCAATATTTTCAAGATCAATAACTTTGATGCTTAGAGTGTTGAAGAAGAAACAAAGTTTGGTGATTGCAAACCTTAGATTCTTGAACAATATAGATCGAATAGCCACGGGAAAAATTTGTTGCATTAGAGTGTGACAATCATGATATTTAAGACTTATCAACTCCAGATCCTTCATTGATACTAATCTATAGATATTGGAAGAGTATCCCTATGATACCTTCACAATAAGCAAGCACTCGCAAAAAGTTTTCTTCTTCTATCTAGACAACATGTAACAAGTAGGAGGTAAATATATTTTTCAGTCCGTACTAATTTATTTGTTAATTCTTTCCTTATTCCCATTTCACGTGTGTCCATTCTGAATTTGATAACATCATTGATACTCTTTAGTCTTACCTAATATATTCAAAAGAGTATCAATGATGTTATCATAGACATTTTACTCAACATGCATGACATTGATACAATGTCTAATTCCCAAAGAAATCCAATAAGTAAGATCCCAAAATATTGACCTCTTCTTTGTATAAAGTTTTTTCACTATGTGTGGGAATAGTACATTATGATCTCTTATTGAATGCATTGACAAAGTCTTTTAATCTTTCATAAACAACCTCCCCTGATATATGTTTAGGGGAACTCCATTCCCCATTTGATCCATTAAATGCTTTGCACGACCTTTGGTAAGGATGAACTTTTGTAAGAAACCTTTGATGACCAAGATATATCGTCTTGCATCCATATTTTATTCATATTGAATCAGTGTTCTCCTCACATATAGGACATGCTTTGGATCCTTTTACGTTGTATCCAGACAAATTCCCATATGTTGGAAAGTCATTAATAGTGCAAAACAACATAGCATGCAGATGAAGTGTCTCTCTGTGTGAAGCATCATAGGTCACTAAACTGTTTCCCTAGAGTTTCTTTAAGTCATCAATCAGAGGTTCAAGATGAACATCGATATCATTTACAGGTTGTTTAGGGCCCGATATCAACAACGAAAGCATGATGTACTAATTTTTCATATACAACCATGGAGGAAGATTGTATATAACAATCATAACTAGCCAAGTGATATGTTGTGTGATCAACGTGTCGTATGGATTCATCCCATTGGTAAAAATCACATGTCTTAGATTCTTGACTTCTTTACCAAATTTAGGGTACAATAAATCAATCTTCTTCCATTGTGGGGAATCATATGCATGTCGTATGATCCCATCATTATTTTTCTTTGGCACTACATGCCACCTGAAATTCTCCATATCTGTGGTGTTAGCAAAAAAGTGTTGAAACTATGGTATTATTGGTAGATACCACATCACGTTGGCAGGAGAACCAGTTTTAGACTTCCCCAAAGTCATCATTTTATACCTTGATGCCCCACATTTTGGATAATTTTTCAAGTCGATATAATCCTTTTGAAATAATGCACAGTCATTCGAACATGCATGTATCTTCTTAGCCTTCATTCCCATTGGGTACAACATTTTATTTAATTTATATGTTAAGATTGGAAGCTTGTTGCCTTCAAGAATAATTTCTTCCAACAAAGAAAACAATGACGTGAATCTTTTGTCACTCCACTAGTGTTAGCCTTTAGAGTGTACAATTTCATCATAGCACTCAGCTTTGTAAACTTAGTACAAAGTAAGTATAACAGTCTCTCAGCATCATGTGCAATGTTTCTAAATAAGGAAGGTGGATCGATGTACTCTACCCCACTACTATCTAGCATCATATCAACCATGTCTATCAGAATCGGATCATTCACATCTACATCATTGTCAGCAATTTCTTCTTCAATACAAGTACTACTATAGACATCTACTAACCTCATAGTAGGAATCTCTCCATGCCAATACCATTATGTATACCATGTACAATATTGTTGCACATTACATGACTTCTGATCTCATCAATAGTGTCAACTTTCAAGTTGTTACTGTAATTCCTACATGGACAACAGAACCTATACCCAAGTTGTTTCATATGTTCCTCTACAAATCTTATAAATTGGTCTAGATCAGTAATAAACTATGAGGTGAAATGATTTGGAATGGAAATCCATGATCTATCCATTTTATGATCAAAGAGAAAACAAGTATTGAATCAGGTGTTTATATATTAGGATTCATATATTAGGGTTTTTGGAAAAGAGTTTACATATTAGGGTTTATCATTTAGGGTTTAGGGATACGGGTTTACATATCAGAGTAGGGTTTACAGATTAGGATTTAGGGTTTTTGGTTTACATGTTAGTATTTAGGGTTTAGTAATGAATGTGTGTGCCACCTATCCCATTTTTAACACCTAATCTCACTAGTAACCGTATTATGTGTATTTGATTTTCAAGAAAATTTTAGGAACATTTTCCTATACTTCTTCAAGTACACTGATGTAGATGGGCAAATATCCACCTACATATGTACTTAGATAAAAAATGGAGAAGTTCTAATAAAACATCTTGAAAACTTAATACAAATTATACACTTACATCTTAAGTGACATTAAGTGTTCAAGAATAGTCCCAAACTGGGGACTAACCAAGATTACTCCTAACGAGTAAATCCCTGACGGGTTTCTAGGCCAACAGAGAAAGTTGCTATTTATATACCTGTGATCTTAGTGTCATCATTCATATCACATGCGCAAAAAGATCTACATGAAGATAGGCTTAGAATAATACATGCATTTTCAAGAAAGTGTGGTCCAGGTTTCATGTAATGTATATGTTCCATCTTTTTATATGATTATTACAATATTTATGTCAATTATGGACAAGGAAGGTTAAGGTTCATCAAGTCATGAGAATTAGACAATTAGACATCCAAATTTAATGAATTCATTTCCTAATTTAAACAATAACCACAATTCAAATTTAAGCAGAATAAAAGTTAAGAAAACTTTTATAATAACTCCATGAAAACACCCAAATAGTAATCCAGTCCATGCATTTCATTTTTCCATCACATGGTACTCAAATATCATAAACAGAGAACCTTTAGGTACCTATGATTGTAGAGTCAATGACATGTTGCTATGGCAACTGCTTGACCTCCAGTGGTGGCAACATGTAGCAACCCTAAGATCCGAGCAGCAACAGGAGTTGCTTCCCTTACAACATCATCATAAGAATCAATGATGGTGGTGGTAGTGGTTAGCATGAGCGTAGACGATGGCAATGGTGGTGGTCAACACGAGTAGTGAAGGTTGTGGTGGTGGTGGTCAGCACAAGCAGCAATGGTGGCAGTGTTCAGCATGAGGGGCGACAATTGTCAGAGCATATGGCTATTAAGGTGAAGAAATAGAGAATGGGGGAAAGAAAAGTTTTGTGGGTGCTATTAAGTGAACTAATGCGTCAGTTGTTAGTGAAAATCAACAAGTAAATGCATAGTCGTCAGTTTTCTAAAAGAAACCAATGACATAGTACTCACTATGTCGTTAGTTTTAGAAAGGTAAACTGGTGAAAAAGGCCCTTATCCAAACAAAAAATATTGACCATTGCAAGGAATTAGATATCAGTTTTCTTGGATGAACCAACATTAGAGAGAAACTTGGGGGATCATATTTTTGTGGGGACGTGGTATGAACCCTCTGTCTTTGGTTTTGGAGAGATAAACTGACAAATAAGTAAGTACATAGACGTCAGTTTGGACAGACAAACTAATGATAGAGGCCCTTATCCAAACAAAAAAATGCCAGTCTCTGTAAGGACTTAGATGTATGATTTCTTAGACGAACCAACACCAGAGAGCAATTTGGGGGAACCATATTTTCACTGGAACGTGACGCGAACCCTCTGTCGTCAGTTTCTTGACTACAAATTGACACCGCGTGTACAACTTTTTGTGGTTGATAGGATGTACAATGTTGGTTTCACTATAGCTAAACTAACAACTTAGGTATTTTTGAAGGCAAAACTTATTTCGTGGGAAGGGGTGTGTTATCAATTTTGCAAAAATCGATGATAACCTAAAGTTTTTTGGAGGCAAATTTTCTCCCTAAATAATTGAATTTGTGGGTTATCTAGGATGTCAGTTTCTTTAAGAAATATCTGACATTATAGAAAAAGTGGTACTCATGTTTTTCTTAATTGGTAGGACTTGACCAATAGTGATATTCGTGTTATACATTTGATGTTGTAGGTGTTATGGTGTCGATTTTACAATAAAATTGAGTTAATAAAGGTGACATTAGAGGTCATAAATGTAGTAGTGCTACCAGTCTGTAATACAACCAATAATGATAGGAGTGAGATCTATCTCATTATCAACTTCAAGGAGATTTCCTGGGGGCTATCCATTTGAATATAGGGGCAAAGATGATAGTGGTGAGACTTGTTGTAGACTATAAGATTCAAACCAAGGAAGGAGATAAATCAGTCAATCAAGAATCATGTTGTAGTTGATTATGTGTTTGGTAAATTTATAAGAGATCATTCAGCTCCCTTAGGTCCTTGCATTTGGTTGTACGTGGAGCGGGGGGTTGTAGCTCAAAGTAGGGCGTCATGATGCCTATTAGGCGGCCAAGTTGAAAAGGTAGTGTCATGTCTGGTAGAGGGAAACAATCCATTGATTTTGTTTAGCAATCATTGACAATGGAGAAGGTGGATCCATAGGTTTGATTCTTAAGGATTGTTTACAAAATTATGTGAATTAGGGGTGAATGACATAGCTCAAAGTTCAATTTTAGAGAAATGAATTGCATTGTGGGTGTACATGCTCATGTGTTTTAGGTGTGTGTTTATCACGTGTGAAGCATACTTAGAGCTTTATGGGTCCATGGGATAAAGTGTGGAAACACCAAGAGGTAGGTTAAAAGTATGATGCTAATGGCAGATCTTCTTGTCCATGTAGAGGCTAGACCTATCTAAAGGTGATGCTTTCAATGTTGGCTTGGTTACTGGTGTAGACGTAGTGATTGTGGGAGATTATATACTTGACTAACATAAGGGAAAGAATGAATGAGAATATAATAAGAAGCATTTTGATGTGTGTAGACAACCATGAGGGAGTGGATTAGGTTTTAAAGCTCATAGGATAGTAGAGGGGCGTATACATACTTGCTATTTTATAAGTAATATTGCATTAAAAATAGAATATGATATCACAACTTTGAGGCTGGATTACATGGAAGGGAGGATCGAATCACATATCTTTGTGTTTAGGAACAACAAGACCATAAGCTCAAAAATATATTTTGAGTAGATAGGAAACTAGAGTAAATGTACATATAAAAGAGGCAACCCTTAAAACAAGCCTCAAACTTTTGAATCACAAAGTAATATAACATCAAAATAGGATAATAGACACCCTATAGGTATATCATCATTGTTTTAATTGTCATCTTGAGATGCAAGGAACTATTTGATAGAGTGATCTGTGAATATAACATCAAAATAGGATAATAAACAACCTATAGGTATGTCATGTGACTATTGTCTTTTTCTCTAATTCTGAGTTATGTGTGTTGCTTTGACATTTTGAGTAGTCAATTTTATCCATGTGTCAACTGAGATGGAAAGAATATCATAATATAAGTTTCGATATCATCACAAATATTTTAATAAATAGATATATGATCTTTAAAAGCCATTGTTCCTTTGTTTCCATGCAATCCTGAAGATAGTGCTAGAATTATTTCTAGTTCAGTGAAGTTGTTTTGGATAGTGTTAGTGTTTTTATGCAAATGAATATAGGGACAAGATGATAGTGATGAGACTTGTTGTAAACTGTAAGCTTCAAACCAAGGAAGGAGATACATCAGTCAATCAGGAATCATGTTGTAGTTGATTATGTGTGTGGTAAAGTTGTAAGATCAGTTCCTGCTCCCTTAGGTCCTTGCATTTGGTTGGAGGTGGAGCAGGTGGTTGTAGGTCAAAGCAGGGCATCGTGATGCCTAGTAGGCGATCGAGTTGAAAAGGTAGTGTTAGGTCTGGTAGAGGGAAACAATCTATTGATTTTATGTTGGAAATCACTAACAATGGAGAAGGTGGACTCATAGGTTTGATTCTAAAGGCTTTTTTACACAATTATGTGAATTAGGGGTGGATGACAGAGCTCAAAGTTAAGTTTTAGATAAATGAATTGCATTGAGGGTGTACATGCTCTTTTGTTTTAGATGTGTGTTTATCACAATGAAGGATACTTAGAGCTTTATGGGTTCATGTGATAAAGTGTGGAAACACCAAGAGATAGGTTAAAAGGATGATGCTAATGGAATATATTCTTGTCCATGTAGAGGCTAGACTTGGCTAAACGTTATGCTTTCAATGTTGAATTGGCTACTGGTGAAGACGTAGTGACTGTGGGAGATTATATGCTTGACTAACATAAGGGAAATAATGAATCAGAATATGAGAAGAAGCATTTTGATGTGTGTAGCCAACCATGAGAGAGTGGATTAGGTTTTAAAGCTCATAGGATAGTAGAGGGACGGATAAATACTTGCTATTTTATAAGTAATATTGCATTAAAAGGAGAATCTGATATCACAACTTTGAGGTCGGATTACATAGAAGGGAGGATAGAATCACATATCTTTGTGTTTAGGAACAACAAGACCATAAGCTCAAAAATATATTTTGAGTAGATAGTAAACTAGAGTAAATGTCCATATAAGAGAGGCAGCCCTTAAAATAAGCCTCAAACTTTTAAATCATAAAGTAATATAACATCAAAACAGGATAATAGATACCCTATAGGTAAACCATCATTGTTTTAATCATCATCTTATGCTGCAAGGATCTATTCGAGAGAGTGATATGTGAATATAACATCAAAATAGGATAATAAACAACCTATAGGTATGTCATGTGACTATTGTCTTTTTCTCTAATCTGAATTATGTGTGTTGCTTTGACCTCTTGAGTAGTCAATTTTGTCCATGTGTCAACTGAGATGGAAAGAATGTCATAATATAAGTTTTGATATTGTCACGAATATTTTCACAAGAAGAGGTACGATCTTTAATATCCATTGTTCCTTTATTTCCATATAATCCTGAAGATAGTGCCAGCAGTATTTCTAGTTTAGTGAAGTTGTTTTGGATAGTGTTAGTGTTTTTATGCAATATATAGTTTCATACTAATTTCTTTGATATTCGATTAGGTGTGATAATAAACATTCCAGATGTTATGTGCAATCTCGTAGGTGAAGGAGAGTTGTTATGTAGATTTTTAAGATGTTCTACACATGAGATAGATGGTCGGTCTCATATATCCAAGTTTAATTATGTTTTCACCAGTGAGTATGTTGTTGTCTCCTATGAGCAAGATGAGAATCAAACTTTATGAGGACATTATATAATTTATATTTTATGCTAGTCATTTGTTTCTATGTGTAGATGAAAATATTGGTGATATTCTTGTTTGGATGTATAAATGTTACCCCATTTTCATAATTTTCTCTTTTTTGAATGTGTGGTCAAAATGGAAATAATGTACTCAATCTAATTATTTGTCAAAAAAATTTAAATAAATGTGTTTTGAAATGATTTGTCATTGGGATGAGACAAGTTGTAGATCCTTTTATGTTGTGATATTTGTAAGTCTAGTGGGACAATATTTTTATGCTTTATCTTAATCACAAAATTTCAAAAAACTATTGGATCACTCTGGAATATATTAATCTTTAAGACGGTGGTCTTATTTGGATACTATTGAATGATATGTATGTATTTATTTAGGTATCTCAACAGAGGTGATGCTCCTTTGTTGTTCATGTTTTTCTATGGATTGTTATTTTTGGAGTATTTAGCAAGAAAATTGTTGCGCCAAATAGTATTTTGTTGGTGCATTAGGATACAATAATTTTATGTGCATGACATTGAAAGTGTAATCTGATGTTAATGATGTGTGCTATTTGAAATTCACTAGGGGATATGATTCTATATAATTTAGCCTTTAAAGCAGCAGTTAACTCGCCCGTAAGCAAACAAGTTAATTGTAGTATAGAGAAGGGTCGGTCCCATGGAACACCATGATTAACAAAAATTATGTGGACCTTTTGCTAAGAGTGATATTCAAAATCTGATTTTAGAAAAAGATTATAACTAACACAGAAAATAAAAGTGGAAGAAGTAGAACTATTTTAATTCAATTTTTAAGAGATATTGGGGGTCTGGGGGTTTACCACCATAGACAATATATTTACTTTAACTAATTCAATTCCTTAATTTAATCAGATCAATCCCATACAAATGTGTGTCTTTGCATAACATAAATCTTGCAAGGGTCAGACTTTCAACAAACCTTGGATCTCAATGTTTCTGGATCATTTTTCAACCGTCCAATCTAGCTCTATCAGGGATATCCTCAAGAGTTTATAAGTTTCAATCGGTGTTCCAACTCATGGATCTGGGATCTCATCACCAAGAGGTTATAATTAACAAGATAAAATAGATAGATCAATCATAGAGCTCCATCAGGGATCTCATTAGGAGTCTATGGGTTCATATAGCATTGATATTTGTGATCTCTTTACCTAAAAAATATAATTGATCTAAACATATAACAAGTACATGAATCGGAAGAAAACCTCTAAACAATAGAATCTTGAAGTCAAATACAATTACAATAAGATGTGGGCTATGGGGCTACTCCCCATGTCCCAGTATGAAGGGTTTTACTCACTCAAGATACAAATAAACACAAAAGTAAGGGTGGGATAGAAAGAGTCATGTTGTCAAGATCTGAAAACAATAAACCAATCTTCGTGAGGATGATGACGGCTCCTTTTCTCCCTTTCTTTCTCTATGCACCTGAGGGGGGATCTAAGACGGTTGAGTATGAGATGGATTGTATGTGGCCTATATCGCTCCTTTTATAAGGAGAGAATGTGCCACCAAAACATAAGAATGCTATTTGTGGTGGATGGAAAGTCTGGATCTGGCTCTCCAATTGGTCGGTTGGTGGCCCAACTGGCCGATTGGAATGCATTGATGCTCTATCATGAAAGCAAGGCAGTCGGCCAATTTGAGGTGAGTATGTCAGTTTGACTGTTATAATGAGCCTTTCTAATTTGGGTCCAGTCGGTTGACTAGGTGACCAGATGACCTATTGGTGATTCTAATTCTAACAATTTCTTGCTAGTGAGTCGAACGACTGGGATGTCTTGCTGATTGATTAGACTTTTGGGAAGTTTCCTTGGTCTTCAATTTAAGGAGTATTTCTAAAGGGTTCTTGATCCTTGGAGTGAATGGGTGCAGTTGAGTTGTTTCTTTACAATAACTGACCAAAACCAATAAAACTTTAAATCAAGAGACAAAAGTAAGACTAGGGAAATTAATTCCTAAAATTAGAAAATAATAACAAAATGTTCATAAGAAATGATCTAAAAAGGTGCAATAAAACTGGATGAATGTGCATTTATCAATTTACCCCAAAGTTGAGTGTTTCTCATCCTCGAGCAACACACAATCACAAACAAATACCAAATAATAATGTCATCTTCCCCTCCTCTCTTTCCTAGCATTACTTGCATCCATATCACCTTTCATGGCCAAGCGATAATGATTTCCTGAAATCACAAAATGTAATTTTCTAATTCCCTGTCTGATATTGTTTCACTACTTTTCATTTCAAAACCTACAAAGGAACATATGTCATATCTCGTATGTTTTTGGTAATCATGTATATTCTTATGACTTCAGCACAATAGAGGATTATTGGGTTAAATGGATTGGGGATATGTAGATTCCCATAGGTAGAAAAGTGGAGAGAATGGAGAAGTGGAAGAAGGCGATCTCTCATCCATTTGACTCGAGATATTTTTATTTTCTTTGTTGTAATTACATTGATTGGATTTTTTTATGTGCATGTTGGAATCTTTTCTTTATTGGTGGTATGACACTATTAAATATGAGGGGTATGGAAGAAGTGATAGAGGGGGAAGGGTGTGCCACTCTGAATTGGAGTTTGAAAATATTTATGGCTTTTGATTATTTTGGCAATTAGAGGGATAAGAAGGTGATGAAAGAATTGTGGAAGAGGCTAGACTTTTGCATCTCTTATTTTGAATTTAGTGCCTTGGGATTATCATAAGGTCAGTTCAAACCTTTCTACTTCATGCAATAAGCAAGAAATTTCATAAGCTATTTGTAATCCAAATAGGGACACATTGCATTTGATTCCTCCCTATCCATTATAGTTTTCCATCATTTCCAAGGAGTAGTGCTACCTCAAGTCATAGGTGACATGGTGAGTTTTAGAAATGGTAATTTATGAAGTTTTTACAAAAGAAGTCACTTTCATTTAAGGGGTTTATTTATTAAACATGCATAACAGGCTAACTAGATAAAGATGAAAACATATGTAACAAAGAAAAAAATTTGAAAATTATACAGCTAAACTACATAACATGATAAAAAATGCTAAAAAGGGAAGATAGAGTGAGTGGAGTACATACATACCACCCACTCCACCCAAAACATAGAAATATGCTCATCCAAATAAAATCCTAAATCTAGAATGAAGAGAGAAAATGTGCTAGCTTGCCTCCCAACAAGTGCATTGTTTAACATCGAAGGCTCGACATTGTGTTTTCCACCATGGAGGAGCAGCAACTTGATCTTGTGTGATACTCTTGTATTGTCCTTCTTGTTTCCCTTTTAGCCACTCACTTATCCTTGCTTGGATTCTTGCTTCCAGTAATCTACCACAAATGATGTGATGCATGTCACAATACCAAGGGAAATAGTTGGAGTTGTACCTGATTGGTTCCTACTACTTAATGTATGAAGATGAATGGTCATGAGGGATCTGAGATGAATCAATAGGATAATGTTGAGGGGTGTAGGAGTGAGGTTCATTGGATGTATGTTCATCCCATCATATTGGTAATTGGCATCTATGGGGGTTGGATCTAAAGGTTGGTACTTGGGGTATTCAACGCCTATGTCCCCACTTGATTCTTCTTGATTGATACATGGTATAGGCAACTCATGAGGTATATGGTAGTCTTCATAAATTGGAATCTGGTGAGGGGAAAGGGGAAGGTGAGTGGGGACCATTTGGATAATAGCTGGAGTTTGAAGATTGACCGATGTTTGTAGAAGGGATACCTCTTGAGCACTTGGGGTGTGCTTTGTAGGAGTGGCCTCAAGGGGGAGGGTTGTCTCTTCTAGCATGGAATATATAGGTACACTCTCATTTTTTTCTTGCATTTTGATTATCCTCTAAGGATATCCTACCTTTAGGCATTGATGGGGTTTCTGAGGGGGAAAATTGTTGATGCATCAAAGTATATGATCAATGTAGTCAAAGAAGTATGCTTCTTATTCTTTGGTGTACTCCATGAAGCCTCCAAGTGCTTGAAAGCTGAAATATGGGTTTCCTACTCATAGGATCAGAAGTCCTACTTAGACATCCATTAAGGCCCTGGATGTGGTGAGGAATGGCCTACTGAAGATAAGGGGTAGTGATAATCTTCCTTGATTTCTAACACTACAAAATCATAGGCAATATAGAACTCCCCAAGTTTTATCGATATATCCTTAGTAATGCAAGTGGAGTTTGGTCATGGAAGAATCAGCAAGATGGATAGTCATCATAGTGGTTTGTTCATAAGTAAGGCAAAGTCACATGCATAAGCTGCCAAAGAGGTGTGATGGAGATGCTAGAGCCAAGATCAGCCATGCCCATTATTGGAAAATCAAGCAGTAGATAAGGCAGCAAAAATAAAAAAATTTACATGTATCCAAACAAGCAGATTGTGTCAACAAAATTATATTTATAAAAGAGGGTTTATGAGGTATATGCATGTGCAAGTCCACTGGCAATCCTCGCAACACAGTTCTTTTAGATCTAGAAGCACCTGGACGGCAGTCCGAGCAGTCTCCTGATGTGCAATCATAGACAACAATTGATGTAGTCCTCCTAATGTGTTGGTAACAGCTTTCACACTTCTATTGTAGTTCATGCTAACCACTGGGAACTCCTCGTTGCATTTTACCAAATCCAACAAGAAGGAGTTTATCCCTTCAATGTCAACGTGCTAGCGCTGACTTGCTCTCCCTTGTTGTCTCTCCCTTTTATGGGTAAGACTTGCTCAGGCTCTCACATTACCACATCTGTGAGAGGAAAATGATTGTCAACGTTAGTTGTATCTTTTAAATTCTTGACTACCCCTCTATTTATAGGAGGGTAAGGGTCAGGGTTTCTAGATCAACTAGAGGTGAAGAGATGGATTTTCAAAAAAATTTGGCTGCTACGGGTTATGAGTTGGTCGACTCACACCCTAGTCGGTCAACTGGAACATCTAGTTGTATGATTGGAATGCTTTCCTATTCCCAAACATATTGTCTTTCACTACAATGATCAATGCACAACATGACATCAACATCAATCCTTGATCAGTCTTACTAATCATCCAGAATGTCGATGCTTGAGTCAGTTGAATCACATTCTTGGTCATCCAATTGTTAGTCAATGTTGTTTAAATTGATTACCTAAACACTTTCGTAATCAAACCAACCCTTATTCGTGAGTGAACTCCTATTTCAGGTGCATCATGTATGTGTGACCCTATAGGTCCCAAGTTACATTGGAAGTGAACGTCCATAACTAATTTTTGACATCACAAGCAATGAGCAGTATCTAGCAACACATCATTGCTACCCAAGTAATTGGAAAGTTGGAAAACAACTTCAACCTAGATCTGTGATTAATGTTATTGTGATTGTATAATTCCTTTGTCTTAGATATACAGATTGAACTCAAGTCATGGAAACGTCATCCTCTTAATCATTGAATCCATGTTCCTTGAACCAGATCAGACTGTAGAGATGCATATGATCTTAATATCATATATTGATGCACATGAGTATGGCCATACATTTTCTTAGTCTCACTTATCAAGAGGCCAGGATATCAACTCCATTAGGAGGGACAAATTCCATCTACAACACTCATAGTCAATCCTCAGGTGTCACAATGTATCCAAGCCTCACCTTTATGGTAACCCTTATTCAAGGGCACATTGGATGATGTTAAAGTACATTGAATGACATGTAATCAGTGTAGTGACTTCAGGTATAAGAATCACAAATCACCATTACCACTTTGAGACGTGATTATGGTTGTTATCCATGTATCCCTTCTCAGGGTGGGTCTGTCTGGTACACTATTCTCTAATAAGTACCTATGTGTTTGGTTTGATATCACATATCATGACTAATGAGATTCTTTCATCAACCGACACACACTCTAGTCTTATGTATTATTTTTGTCTATTAGCTTCCATAGTAATATCCTCCTAGGGACATAATATGATTCCAGCTATAACTTCATAATAACATCTGTGACCAACTCTCTTACTAAGGGAAATCCTAGTCTAGCAAGATTCTCCACATACCTAATCAACTTGAGCAAATGGGTACCTATTGGATATCCTTCTACCATATTTCAGTTGAACAACACGTTTGAGACATCATATCTCTCTTATATTTTTGATCTTGGTACATGTTTTTATGATGTGTTACCATCTCAATAACATCCATGTTCTCATGTTGTCTTTTCAACTCATAGTTCATTGAGAATAGCATCAGGCACTTGACATTTACAACATTCTCGGTATGTTTCTTCTAGGCATCCTTTTCAGCCTTAGGTGCAATGGGAGGGGGTTCATCTGGATATGGTGTCTACAAGACAGAGAGCAGTGCTCTCTTGTGTGAGAACGATTCTCAACGTCCTAAACCAATCATGGAAGTTATTCCCATTTGAATTGTCCTTCTCAAGGACTTATCGTAATGAAAATGTTTTGTTGTTTGCCATTATATTCTATAAAAGAAATTTACATTTTGTCAAAATACTTTTGATTTGATTTGATTAAAAGAAAATTTGATGACTATAATTAGGCATCTAATTAATTATCACTCCCACTATTTTGTTCAAATTTATAGCCCTCATTTTTCAATGTAGAAGATTGTAGCATACAACCTTCTAGTGAGTCAAGATCCATATTTTATCAAAGTCATGAGTCAGCTAGGCTAATCTCCCACAACTTGACTATTTAGGTAGGCAACAGTTTCTAGCTGCGTCATATGCAACTCTTGATAGATGGTATGCACAACTATTTGTCATAATCCATCTTTATGCTTTTAGGTGCTTAATCCCATTAAGATCACGTAGTTAAGCCTGACATAAAAACCAAAAGATAGGATATGCACCCTATAAAGGTAGACCCAAATATCCATCATCACACTTTGACATCAGATAGAGTGTGTACCAAATTAAGGTGTGCCCACGCTTAGAGGATCAAACTTTTTATATGTGTCACTTATGGAAAGCATCTAAGACTTAATATTTAATTGAGGGATTTTATTAATATAAATACATTTACATATACAACCAACACATACTTATAATAAGTATCACATGCATGCTATATCCACAAACAAATCATGCAATCACAGAATACAAATGACAATTATGGCCATACTAATGAAATTCTTTGGAGACATAAAGAATTTCTAACCTAAGGTCCACATCATATGTACCAACCTATTCTTGTTGAAAATTTGTGTTGGAACCAGCCCAATCGGTCAATTGAACCCTTCAGTCAATTGGTTGACCATCTGGTCGATCGACTAGTTTTTATGGATCGTTCGACTGGCTTCCGGCTCAAGAAATGTCTAGACTCCTCTAGTTGATTGGTTGGGCCTTCAATTTATCGATTATCTCCTCCTATCGTCTGGCCTCCTCGGTCCTCCAGTCGATCGACTCGACTTCCCAGTCATTCGACTCGTCTGGTGTAGAATGTCTTTTCTTGTTGAAATATAATTTAAACTATCGTATTCCTATTAATTTGTTACAATGTAAAAGTGAAACCTTGAGATACATTCAAAGAGAGTATAGGGAGGAAAGAGTAACTTACATGTAGATAAAAAGTAGAGGTTTGGTATGAAAATTGAATAATTGCAGGACTAAAACCATCCAACCAAGCACACTCATCCACAAGGGGTTTTTTGCCATAACCGTGCATTCATCCACCATCAAAACAAAAATTAGGGTGATGCATATCAATTATATATATATATATATATATATATATATATAGGTATGTATGCCCTGAGAGCCAATCATGGGATGATTGGTGGGATACATTGAGATTGATTTGATAAACATCAAAGGCAAGCTTCCAATTCTTTCTGGTTCAATCATATGAGATAATGATAGAACAGATTGAATGTCTAGAGAATGATAGTACTCAATGACGTATGCTTTCAGTTCAGGACCTGAACGATGAGATCATACGGATGCTAAGAGTTTGTACATTCTTATTATGTCCCTATTCGGATGTCATTGTGGAAGGTACATAGACAGCAATAACACACAAGACTAGATTGTGGTGTTGGTTGATGATAGAATCTCGTTAGTCATGATATGGAGATATCAAACCAAACACATAGGTACTTGTTAGAGAACAAGTGTACCAGACAGACTCACCGTGAGTTTGACACATGGGACCATGACATGGTAGTCACAGTCAGTTCTCACAGTGATGGTGGTGAGTGTGATTCTTTGACCTAAAATTACTACACTCAACACATGTCGTTGGGTACACTTTGACATCATCAAACGCAGTCCTGAAACATGGGTTGTTATAAAGGTGATGACTGGGTGGCTTTGACACATGGGGCTTTTGAGGGGTGAGTGATAGATATGGGATTTGTCCCTCCTAAGGGAGTTTGATATCCATGGCCACTTGATGAGTAGGATTGAGATAGGCGTGTGTACGCATGTGTGAATCAGTATGTGATATTGATGCCATACATATCTCCTACAATCTACTCTGAGATCAAGAAAGTGAATGAACGTTGATAGGATGACTATTCCATGCCTTGAGTTCATTCGGGAAATCAAAGACAAAGGAATTATACATTCACTGTAACACCATTCACAGATTGTAGGATTGAAAGTTGTTATCCAACTTTCTATTTCACTTGGGTGGCATTGATGTGCGACTAGGCACCGCTCTTTGCTTGTGAAGTCATAAGTGTTATGGACTTTCACTGCCAACGTGAAATGGACCAGCAAGGTCACACACATAGGATTTAACCTGGAAGAAGAGTTTATCCACAAATGATGTTTAAATTGATTGCTAAAGGAGTTTAGTAGTTCAGTTAAACATGCAATCAATTGATAGCTTAGTATCATAGTGTTCAAGGTGTTGGACCGATTGATTAGAGTATCGGATTGATTGAAACTGCAATTGACTGATTTTGCACAGTCTGCACTCCGAACCGATCGTCATCTCATCTTGGTGAACCGATCAGCTCATGTGATGAACCGATCGGCTCAGGACAGGCTGAGATGACTGGTTCAAGGGTTGAACTGATCGGCTCAACTGGTCCAAATGGGCGAGTTGGGAAAATCAGGTTGGTGAGAAATTTCCTTTCGTTTCACTTGTCCAATTTGATTGGAACAAGGATTGGTATTTGGATAAATTCAAAACAAAAGAGGAAAAGTCAACCGAGAACTGATCAGGACCACGAACCGATTGGCTCAGGTGTCCCAACTGACCGGTTCAGGTGTGAACTGATCGGCTCAGGTCCCCAACCGATCTGTTCATGCTTGAAACAATCGATTCAGTTGGCGCAGTTGATTGTTTTGTGGAAAAACTCGAACCCTTCTACTCTTACTTTAATCCCACATTGCTCAGGGTAGAGAACCATGTCCCATGACCCTCCTATATATAGGGGTATTGGGGGCTTCTCAAAAAATAACTCAAAATACCAGTTGCTCTGCAAAGTTTTCATTCTCTCTGGTTGTGGTAACTGAAAGAGCCCGAGCAAGTGCTACCCGGTAAGGGAGGCACAACAAGGGAAAGACAACTGTAGAAAAGCGACTGGTGACAGGAGAGTATGTCGGTGACCAGTATGCCGACAGGAGGGTACGACTCCTTCCGATGCCTTGTGCGACAAGGCGATCGGAGTTCCAGGTGATCCGTGTGGACTACTATAGAGGCGGGAGACTTCTGCCGCTCGGAGGACAACTATCAATCCCGACAGTCCCGGTTAGACCAGGAGCTTCACAGACACCATCCAAGACTAGAGGTGAAGACCGTGCAAGCCGCGAGGTAATGTCGCCGAGCAAGCCTTGGGACAAGGTATGTCTCTACAAACCATCCTTCCTACTGTATAGACGTTGACGTGATTCCTTTAATTTATCGATTAGCTCCTCCTATCGTCTGGCCTCCTCGGTCCTCCAGTCGATCGACTCGACTTCCCAGTCATTCGACTTGTTTGGTGGAGAATGTCTTTTCTTGCTGAAATATAATTTAAACTATCATATTCCTATTAATTTGTTACAATGTAAAAGTGAAATCTCGAGTTACATTCAAAGAGAGTATAGGGAGGAAAGAGTAACTTACATGTAGAGAAAAAGTAGAGGTTTGATATGAAAATTGAATAACTGTAGGACTAAAACCATCCAACCAAGCACACTCATCAACAAGGGGTTTTTTGCCATAACCGCGCATTCATCCACCATCAAAACAAAAATTAGGGTGACGCATATCAATTTTATATATATATATATATATATATATATATATAGAGAGAGAGAGAGAGAGAGAGAGAGTTAGGCTGAAATACACTCGAGTGTACACTCAAGTGGTGTTTGCATATCAAGACTATTTTTTTGTAAAATGTGAACCATTGATTTTCATTGTCATATTATAATTAGGTTGCATATCAACTTTGAGCTCATTTAAATGAGTGTAAGTCACTCATCCAAGGGCAACAAAATCAATGTACAAAACTAATTTGAAATGTATAATTTTTGTGGTCCTTATAACATGACCTATAAATGTCCAAATTAGCTAAAAAAATTATATGAGTTGTTCACAAGATGTTTAACAAGATCAACAAATTCGATTTTTAAAAAACATATTGCATCATAAAAAAATACTTGAGTATATTCTTCTTCGTATACACGCGAGTGTATTCTAGCCTCTCTCTCTCTCTCTCTCTCTCTCTATATATATATATATATATATATATATATATATATATATATATATATATGTATGTGTGTGTCTGTGTGTGTGGTTTTAGTCATATATATATATATATATATATATATATATCTGTGTGTGTGTGTGTGTGTAGTTTTAGTCATATACGTATACTAATCATTTTATGTATCCACATCGTATGCAACAAAAAAATAATAAAATGAAATTTGATTATATCGATTAAATCCCAATACATTGTAAATTGATGTGACTCTAATACCACTGTTGGAAAATTGGGCAGCAAATTAGGCAATGGAAACAAAAAAAATTCTACCTATATCAAAAATAAGAAAATTGCGTTAATAATTATGTATTTAGAAAAGAGGGTTTGTAAGGTATATACCTGGTCCTAGAGTAAATACAGCAACAATCCTCACAGCACATTGCTTCTAGATCTGGAAGCACTTGGATGGTAGTCGGGGTGGTTTCCTAGTGTGACACCACAAACAGCAACTGACATAGTCCTCCTAGTGTGTTGGCGACGGTCTCTATGCTTCTATTGTAGTCCACACATACTACTGGGCACTCATTGCATTTTACTAGAGCTAATGGGAAGGTTCTTGTCCCTTCGATGTCCACATGCTACCATTGACTTGTTCTCCTTGTTTTCTCTCTTTTATGGGGAGACTTACTCAGACTCTCTCACATTACCAAAACTCTATGAGGACAATATTTTTAGCATTAGTTATGTCTTCTAAGGCTACCCTTTTATTTATAGGAGGGTCGGGTTTCCACATTAACAGGGTCGAAGAAATGGATTTTCACGAATTTGTGATTGTTGCAAATCATGAGTCAGTCGAGTAGACTCTCAATCGGTCGACTTGCACCCAGGTGGTTGACTAGAACATCCATTTGATTGTTTGGAATGCTTTCATATCCACAAACATTTAGCTTTCAAAGCAACAATCAATGCACTACATGACGTCAGCATCAATCTGTGATCTAGTCTTGGTGTTTGTCTAGTTGGTCAATTGGACTTTTGAGTCAATCGAATCGATGCTTGAGTCAGTCAACTCAACACTTGAGTCATTCGAATCACATTCCCAATCATCCAATTATCAACCAATTTTGTTTAAATTTATTACCTAAACACTTTAGAAATCAAGTCAAACCCTATTCATGAGTAAACTCCTATTTCATGTGCTAACCATGTGTGTGACCCTATAGGTTCCAAGTTACATTGGTAGTGAACATTCATAACTAATGTATGACATCATAATAAATGAGAGGCATCTAGCAACACATCATTGTTGCCCAAGTAATTGGAAAGTTGGAGAACAACTTCAACCTAGATTCATGATTAGTGTTACTATAATTGTGTAATTTGTTTGTCTCGGATATCTAGATTGAACTCAAGGGATGAAAACATCATCCTTTTATTCATTCAATCCATGTTCCTTGAACCAGAGTAGATTATAGAGATGCATATGAGCTCAATATAATATATTGACTCACATGAGTATAGTCATACATTTTCTCAATCTAACTTACCAAGTGGCTAGGATATCAACTCCAGTGGGAGGGACAACTCCAATCTACATCACTCACAGTCAATCCCCATGTATCACAATGTACCCAAACATCACCTTTACGGTAACCCTTACTCGAGGCCGCGTTGATGATGTTAAAGTACATTAAAACATGTGATAAGTGTAGCGACTTCAGGTCTAAGAATCACAATAACCATTATCACATTAAGATGTGATTATGATTGTTATCCATGTATCGATTCTTAGGGTGGGTCTGTCTAGTACACTATTCTCTAACAAGTACCTATATGTTTAGTTTGATACACATATCATGACTAATAAGATTATATCATCAAATAACACACACTCTAGTCTTATGTATTATTGTTGTCAATTAGCTTCCATAATAATATTTGACTAAGGGCATAATACTCTAACCATACATATAATGTCATTGTTTAGGTCCTCGAGCTAAAGATATATGTCACTGAGCAGTATCATTCTTTAGACATCTATTATGTTATATCATCATTTCATATTTGAACAAACATATAGATGGAATTGACTTTATTATTAATCAAATAAGTTACAAGATATGTCATTACAATCATCGTATGAATGGATCTCTAGGCATACATACAAACACCCATTTGGCGGTAAGAATCACTTATAGAGCATGAAATTCTAAAATACATTGGGTCCTTGTGCTTGTTAGGTATCTTACTTTGAGTGATGTCAAATGATGTTCTTGCCAATTTCTCCATTTCACATTCTTCAGTTATGTGTTTTTAATTAAGCAAGATTTTGAAGAACTTAGTCCAATGAGGCATTTAAGCAATGGCATCGAGTAGTGGGATATTAACAAACAAATTATTTAGGATATCTTAAAATTTATTGAACCTTGGGGTTTGATTTTATCGACTTGGCTATGTCACATGCATCTTGTATACGAGAACATCTAATGAAGTTGTGTAAGTTTTTGGTCGGGTGCTCGTCATACTCTGGGCTATAACCACCATATCTTCATCATCCTGGTTTGACATTTTGGTAGAAGGCTTACCTTCTCTAGAAGGGTGAAGCTGGAGCGGGTTGTCACCACTTTAATTTGTTCTGTGTGCTTTGGGTTGGGTTTTGGTTGTCCAGCAAACAAACTTATAGGGGGGGCATTGGGATGCCATGAGCTAGTCTAAATAGGCATTTGTCACTTTCTGATGGGCTTGTTGAGACATAATTATCTATTCTAGAGTAGAGAATCTATCCTTTATAGAAGAGAAGGGGTGCCTTGTTGCATATGTGGCACAGGATCAAGGATCTAAAATTATTGTCCTTGGCAGTTGTTGTAAAACTAGAAATTGGCTTGGTTCCCAAAGTTATTTTAGTTAATATGTTAGAAACCTAGAGTACTACGGCTCTGGTTGTTCACTTGAGGGGGGAGTTGTTGTGACGCATTCTCTGTACCGTACAGATCACCATACAGGAAACTATGATGGTTTCTAGTATGGTTCATATTATAGTAAGCTTGGTCAGGTAAATTGTGGATGGATTTGATATCTTCCATCTGCATAGGATTTTTATTCACTGTGTAAGGAAGGTATTGGAATGATTATGTACCTTAAAGACCTCACAAAGGGAATTTGTATATTTTACTTATTTTCACAGATATTGTAGTTGTTATTGTTGTCCTCTTATTTTATAGGTGTTGAAAGAGGACTCCATATGGTCTTTCTTTAAAGCAAGTATCTTGAGGGATTCGGAAATGGATTTTAAGTTGGGAACTATCTTTGACCATGGACACCTTAAGGACTCCACCTTGAGGTCGATTTGATCGCTCTTGTGTCTCAACACTTCTTTTAACAACTTCCCAGACACTATTGAAGTTTTGGAACATAAAGTTACCTTTAGTTGAGGTATCAAGGAAGGTCTTAGTGTCATCCTCAATGGCTCAGTAAAAGTCTCGATCAATTTCACTTGTGAGATGTTGTGATGTGGGCAACAATGAAGGAGATCTTTAAATCACTCCTAAGATTTGGCCAAGGTTTCCCCTGGAACCATGGAAAACTATGTGATTTTTCATGATCTGATAGGTGAGGGATGGGGTATACTATTTTTCAAGGAACTTAGTATGGAGAGCCTCCCAGGTGATGATGTGATCTCCTTTCATAAAATTGTATTTTTGGTAGATTTGTTGGGGAATATTTGAATAGCCACAGTTTGATGGTGGCATCAGATATTCATGGTACTTCTGCAAGGCACAAAGGTTGGTGAATCACTAGATATGGCCTTGACATTTCTTTCCTATACTGTTGGTGAATGCGCTGCTCTAAACATGGTGATCCAGTATGTGTGGATCTCGAATTGCGGAGCGGTGATAGTGGGAGGCATGAAAAGATGTAGTGCCTCGGCAGATTTCAGAACCGATATGACCTTAAGGTGCTTATGCTGCTTTGCTTTTTGTAGTGTGGCATCTCAGGATACCAGTTTGGCAAGTATGGCTGCCCTTGACTCGGTTGAAATGACCTCTCTTTGTGCAGCACGGTCTCGTTTTATCTTATTGACTTCCTCTTTGTCCATCTTGTACTGATAGATCTGGTTTATGTGACAAAAGGTTCTACTGATCTATATATGGAACACAAATGGTGTAGAATCATCACTTTAAGAATGTTGCATAAATTGTTAGTACTTGAAAAAGAGATTAGAAAACATTGAAGTTCTAAGAAAGGATAAGTTTAAGAAGATAAAAGCAATTATCAACTGAAAATAAAAAATCCTAATTATTCAATGCAATGGGTTTCAAAAGAAACTTTGTTTTCCCCAAGCAACAGTGTTAAAATTTGATACACAACCAATTCACCAAGAAATATGATTCCCTGGAGTTTAGCCTTTGAAGCTGTAATCAACTCGCCCACAAGCAAACAAGCTAATTGTAGTACAGAAAAGGGTTCATCCCATGGAACAACATGATTAAGAATTTTATCCATACCTTTTTCTAAGACGAATATTTTAAAATTTGGATTTAGAAAGAGATTATAACTAAAATAGCAAATAAAAATGACAGAATTAAAACTATTTGATTAAAATATTAAGAGATAGTTAGGGTCACGTATTTACTTTAACTGATTCAGCTCCTTGATTTTAACTAATTAGGTCAGGAAAATGTGAGTTTATGTCCTTGTAGAATATAAATCTTGCAGCTGACAAGGAGTGCCTCAAGTGGTCAAGCACGGTGTCCCCTAACAAAGGGACCCGAGTTTGAATCCCAGTTGCCACCTTAATTTACCACCCTCCTGGGTGTTCAGCCTCTGCCACAGGTGTGGGAGAGGGGGAGAGAATGCCTCTCTTAATCCCAAAATACAAATCTTGCAAGGGTCAAACTTCCTACAATCCTGAGATCTCAGTGTATGTTGATCAAATTTAAACCGTCCAGTAAAGCTCTCTTGGGGATCTTATCAAGAGTTTATGAGTTTCAACCGAGGTTCCAACTCATGGATACAAGATCTCATCACCAAGATTTATAAGGATAGATCAATCATAGAGATCCATCAGGGATCTCATCAGAATTCTATGCATTCATACGGGAACGTGATCTCTTCACCCAACAAAGATATAACTGATCTAAACATATAACAAATTCACAAATTAGAAGGAAAATTTGTAATCAATAAAATCTTGGAGTGAGATACAATTAAAATAAGATACTAGAAATGGGGCTACTCCCCATGCCCCAATAATAAGGGTTTTACTCACTCATGATAGAAATAAACACAAAATTAAGGATCAGGATGAAAGATTCATATTGTCAGGATCCATAAATAATAAAGTAATCTTTGTGAGGTGATGACGCCTCCTTTTGTCCCTTCCTTGCTCCGTACATCTGGGGGGGCTCTAAGACGACCGAGTATGACATGTTTTGTATTTGGCATATCGATGTCCTTATATAGGGAAAGAATGTGCCTCCAATCCCTAAGAATGCTCATGGTGGGGGATGAAAGTTAGAATATGATTCTCTAATAGATTGGTTGGTGTCTCAGTTGGTCGATTGGATTGGGTTGATGCTTTGGCCTGAAGGAAAGTCATTCAACCAATTTGACGTGAATCGGTCAGATCCTCTATGATAATAAAGTCTTCCTTATTCGGGTTTAGTCATTCAGTTTGGAAATTTTGATTCTGATTATTTCTTGCTAGTGAGTCAACCAATTGGGATGTCAGTCGGTCGATTTGACTTCTGGGAAGCTTCCTTGATCTTCAATTTAATGAGTATTTCTGAAGGGTTTTTTAATCCCTGGAGTGAATGTGTGTAATTGAGTTGTTCCTCTACAATAACCGACCAAAACCAATCAAAAATCCAATTTAAGAGACAAAAGCAAGACTAAGTAAATTAATTTCTAAAACTAGAAAATAACAACAAAATATTCCTAAGGAATGATCTAAAAATGTGCAATAAAATTGGATGAATATGCATTCATCAATTAACAATACTCCATCCACATTTTTTTCAGTGTTTCCCAGTTGACTATGTATTTTTCTCATTTGAATCTTCCCATAAAAAATTGCATTGATCAACCTATTTATCAATCTTGATGGGTAACGAGATGAAATTTAAGTAGTAAGTGGTAAGAGGTGTGAGGGATGAATTGAGGAGTGTCAGTTGTCCAACAAGACTAAGAGTTTTGGATTTCCATGAAGAAAGTCTATTATGTATTGATTGGATAATATGGTTCGATTTTGGTGTTGGAAACACTTATGGTGAAGAAGTTTTTTAAGTATCTAATGGGGTATTGTTCTTCTTTGCATTTCTGCCAGTGTGTGCATATGTCGACAACGGATCGTGCCATGTGTGTTCCTATTATGGTTTACTTTTGGAAGTTGATCCTAAGTCCAGATAGGTGGAAAAAGATCCCCAAAATACAGACGATGTTCGTGACATTTATATCTATAGGTTTATAGAAAAGTATAGTGTCACTAGTAAATTGAGTGATTTATTTTGTATAGTATGGAATGGTGTCAATCAAGAGATCTTAGATTTCTAGTTGAAACCTCTTAATCAGAAGGTAGGTTACTATAATGAAGATGTAAAGGGATAGTGGATCTCCTTGATGGAGTCCATTGGTGCTAGAGAAATATCTAAAGGTAGATCAATGATGGTAGAGAAATGGCAAGTTCTAATGCATGAATGTATCCAATCATTCTATAGTGATGAGAATTCAAATCCCTTAAGGCGAGATATGAGAAACATCCAATACATGTTGTCAAAAGGTTTCTCAAAATCTAACTTGAGTCTAAGAAGTGGAGTATGTTTTTCTTACAAGAATAAATCATCTCGTTGATCATGATATAAGCATCTTGAACACTTTGACCTTTAAGAAAAGCTTTGTATTGTAGTTCTAAAATCTGATTCAAAATTGTTTTGAGTTGGGTGCTAATTCATGAAAAAAAAATGAATGATGGATTAATCAAACTATTTGGTCAAAAGTGACTTATTGACGAGTGATTGTCAAGTTTTTGTATAAGATCTATGTAAGTGTCAATCTGATGTGATATGTCATCGTGATTGTGAATGTATGATAATAGGTTTAGAAAGGTTTTTTATGTTATTCCATTGGTGATGATAGAATTCTAGGTTGAATCCATCCACTCTAAGAGATTTTTCAACACACATGATGGTCATGGCACTTTAGGTTTCTTCTTCTTGAAATGGTGTAACAAATGAGAGAGGATTTTCAATTTTTGTAGTGCAGAGTATAACCTAGTTAATATTGAAAAGTGTGGAATATGTACGTCCATGATTAAAGAGATTTTAGTAAAATAGATCAAGTCTTTCTATAATGTTACGTATTTTGGACGTGATGACATCATTGATGTTGATACTATGAATGTACAATGGACATTTATAATTTTTGCACTTTTTGTGAAAGTATTTTGTATATTTGTCTTCCTCCTTTCGTCAATTGGCTTCGGTTTGTTGTATCCACATGGTTTCAATCTAAAGATTTAGAGACTTGATGTGATCTTATAGAGAGAAATACACGAGGGTTCAGTTAGGGGGGAAATCCCATCCATGAGGAGTTCGTCTTACTTATTATTGAGTTTGTTGTTAATTTTGCCAAATGTTTGTTTTTCCATTGTATGAGCTTTTGCCTAATATTTTTGATGTTATTTTGGATGTGTAAGACTAGTTTGACATCAAAGGGATAGATAGACCAATTTTCAGTGATACTTTTCCCAAAGTCCAAATGTGAAGCCCAAAATCTTTCAAAGTACAAAGGTTTAAATCTTCAATTTTCATATTGAGTGTCAAGGATGATGGGGAAAGAATCAAAAATTGGTTGAGAGGTTGCTCAAGGTGTGGATAGTGGGTAAGTGTTATTCCATGTTTGTGAACATATGAATCTGTCAAGTGTGTCCCATTGATTACGTCGCTTATGTGTAAGATAAATTGGTGGTTGATAGATCAATCAACAAATGTTTTTTGAATGTAATTGTTATAGAAATTGATGTTCCTATTGTGTTTTAGTTGTGAGGATATAGATGATGAGTTACGTTCAGTAGTGTATCTAGTAAGAATGAAATCTCATCCAAGGATCCATGTGGAATTTGAGAAATGACTAGCATCAGCATGTAAGTTCGTTAATGAATTATGTTTTTATCTTGGCTTGGTCCGCCATAGACTACTATAAAGGTCCTTTTTTAGACGTGGGAACCATCCCTAAAAAATGTTGTGATTAAGTGAGACAAGGGCGGAAACAAGGGGGGCGGGCAGGGGCCATGCCCCCCCCAAAAAAAATAAAAAAATAAACATACATATACATATATACATATATATACATATATTTGTAACTTATATTTATAATATATATCATGTGTGACGCATAAAAGACATGAATGTGAAAGTAGTGTATTGGTTTGCAGTTGCACTCATGTATCAAAGGTCATGAGTTTGATTCTTGGTTTGAGCATTATGAACATTTAGTTTTTGGCCCCCCCAACCTATGCGTCCTGGTTCCGCCACTGAGTGAGAGCCCCCTAATAGTGTAAACCTTGATCTCCCCCCCCCCCTGCCCGCCCCGAATCCTACTCTCCGAACTACCACTCCCTCGGCTTAAGTCCTTATATTTTGGTAATTTGTATTTCTAAGAGTCATGAATATACAATGCATACCAATCCGTGATTGATATATCGAAAGGTATACAAATTCCACCCCATAAGTAGTCATACATTCAGTCCACTCAAAACAATTTGTATTCAGTTCACTATAAAGTTACCCCTTACGGTGTTGAGGTGGTAGAAGGGTAGGTGTGTTTTGGATTCTTGTAAAGTAATGAGGTTGATCTTATATAGTCAAACAAAATTTTGGATCTTGCCGTGGTCTATCAGCATTAGCGGTGTCACAGATATTCCATGAGCAATGTGCATGTAGAACAGTAGTATAAGTATGAGACAGAGAGAGTTAAATAATAAGTTTAGAGAGTTGTCTAATGGCTAAAGCAGTGGGGCGTCTATTTTGTTGAGGCAAGCTTTGTTCTATTTCTGTGAGTGCAATGTTTGCTTCCAGTAAGCATCTGAAACTAATACCTATGGATTTAGAAAAGGTGGCAAAGTCGGAAGCAGTGACCCACGATGCAATATATGTGATACAATAATGAGCACGATAAACATTATCATCGACCGGAAGAAATGGAGCAAGTTTGTTACATGTTTCATCAGCTGCAAAGAAATTTCAGTTCTTCTAGGCTTCCGTCATGTATAATGCAGATTGTAAGTATACATGCTATCAAGAATGCTTTCTCCATCAGCATATATAGGAAGCTTACTATATCAATGGGACAGCTTTCTCTTTCAATAGATTATATCCGTTTGATTTATCACTATGTATTGGAAGCTAATTATATTAATGGTTTAATGTTGGGAGAGCTGGAGAGATGACGAAGGGAGTTTATTGTATCCCTGTCTTCTACTGCATGTAGGTAGTTCCAAACAAGAGTACCAATTTTGGTTTTTCGTTTTCTTCTTTTCATGCATAGATCATTACTTAGTAAATTAGCACCAGAACGAGGTAAAGAAAATCTTAAATTTCAGTTACAAGTTTCATTCCACAAACTGCCGTGCTTTGTGTTGTAAAAATTTATACTTTTTACTGACCAAACTGGTACCTTAGCCGTGTACCAGATTTCCCGACTATGGTATCTCCTTACAGTGTCTTCCAAAATTGACGTTTACCAATTTTCTCATTTCACTTGTAATTAAGATATATTTTTATGGATAATATATTTTAACTTGATTCTTAAGTCACATAATTCTGATTTATGTCCATTATCACTCCATGAAATCTAAACTTTTGATAGATGCAAGAATAAAAATAATTAATTAAAGAGAAAGACATCACATAATTTCAAGTGAGGTTTAAATATGAGCAACGAAGAGGACTAACATACAAATAATTTTTATTTTAAAAGATTGCTTAAACCGGATTGTACCTTAAATAGGTCACAATTTAGTATGTTATTAAATAGATGTTGTTCGGTCGGTACACTTCCACAAGGAAAATAAGCGATTGCACGACCAGGTCTGAACCTAACTAGTTTTTATCAAACTATAGGTAATTGTAGAGATGATGGGTGCAACAAATCAAATAAAATTTATAAATCCATGTTTCCATGAACAGATCTTGTCAATAACAATATATTAAGAAGGAATGGTCATGAGATATGCTCTGAGGCGGAGTATATCTGGCGATGTTTCTCATAAAGAAAATAGATACAAGAATATGCAGAGGACGCTCTCAATGTAGTCACAAAGACATCTATGTCTATTTATCATACGTGTGGATGGATGTGGAACTCGATGTCATGCTCCTAGAGCTGACGTGGAAGGAGCCTCAAGAGGTGTAATCAAAATCATGATCATCGTGCCCCTATATATAAGAGAGTAGCAGAAATAAAGCTTCTAATAACCTTTGAGAAACAAAAAGGTAGTGGTCGCTTTTTAGCAGTCTTCTCATAGATTGTCAGTCGGGTGACTGGTTTAGTCTGGTCATGCAACTAGGCTAGGCCGGGATGCTTTTTAGTATTCGTCTGAGACAACCAGTCGGGCGACTAGCCAGTCCAATCAGGCGAATGGATTAGGTCAAAATGTTATGGATCTAATTGTCCAATTTATGAATCCATTCCAAACGATTGACTGGATCAGCCAGTTGATAAAAGAGATGATCTTGTCCAGTCAGGCGACTGGGCTTGCCAATTGATCGATTGGGTAGATCTCGATTAGGTCTATCAATTGGTCCTTCTAGACAAATGAATGATATGTCCAGTTGAGTGAATGGAATTTTCAATCAGACGACTAGGTTTCCGGTCAGTCCTTGATAATCTAATTTATGATCCAATTCTTTTAGTAACCAATAAATCATATGTCCATGATTATACTCCTCTTCCATATGCATCCTACGTGTGTGACCTTATAGGCTCTAATTATATTGGTAGTGATATTCATACTCATATTTGATTTCAGAGACAATGATTGGTATCTACCAAGACTTCATTGCCACCCAACTAATTGGAGAAGTTGGAGAACAACTTCAACCTAGTATTATAACTAGTATTAGAGTGATAGTATCATCCCTTTATTTCTGATATCCATATTGAATCAAGGCATAAAAATCATCCTCTAATTATCAATCTTTGTTCCTTGAGCTAGAGTGGAATATATGAGATACATATGAGCTCAATATCATATATTGTCTCACATGAGCATGGCCATATATTTCATAGTCTCACTTATCAAGTGGTCAGGATATCACTCCATTAGAAGGGATAAAATTCCATCTACATCAATCATAGTAATCCACATGTGTCACAGTGCCCCCAACCAATACATGTATAGAAACTCTTATTCAAGGTCATGCTGAGTAGTAAAGTATATCGAATAAGATTCCATCATTGTAGTGACTTCATATCTAAGTACCACAATCACCACCTTCACATGAGATATGGTTCTTACTACCATTTATGGCTTCCATGTATCATACTCAATTGTTGGATTTGTTTAGAGAATTTGTTCATAATAAGTACATATGTGTTTGACTTGGTATCTAATATCGTGACTAATGAGGTATAGTCATTAGTCAACACACATACTAGTCTTAATATATTAGTGTTATCCTAATTTCCACAATAATATATGAACAGGGACCTAGCTAAGAATAAATACTCTTAGCATACATGTGATCTCATGTTTAGGTGATTAGTCTGAAATCATAGGTCATTGAGCCATACATTTGTAGAACATTATTATATCTATTCATTATCTCATATTAGATTAAAAATAATAATTGGAATTGTATTTATTAATAATCAAATCAATTACAAAATATACCATTACAATCATCATATGATTGTCTTTCAAAGCATGGCATCACTAACCTTTTCCTTTAAGACTTTGAAGATAGAGTGTAGCATAAGTTTGGGGGTGTAAATAGGAGAGGTAGGTACTATCTCGTTCCTTGTCCCCTTTTATTTCTACCATCACCTCTACATTATCTACAAAATTTTAAACAATTTTGAATATATTGAAAATGTTGTAAATTTTTTAGTGCATAACTTTTTTCCATGTAATGCTAAAACCCTTAGTTGAGGGAATATTGAGCTAATAAGGGATAAAATTTTGACATTAGGAAAATTTTGTTGTGTGTTATTCACCCTTAAACTAGATATAGGTTTCTTCAAGCTATCATTTGTTGATCTTAATATATCAAATAATGAATTTGGGCACTATATCTCCATCACACTCTAAATGATTATGCTTTTATACCAACTCTATCTTAAGATGTTTTAGGCTGCAAAATAAAAAATTTAAACACTTAGAAAGATACTTGAAAATAAGGTGGATCTTATTTTGAGTACACTTTTGAGTGATAATCTGACACCTCAACACTAGATGGAAATGCACTTCTCATATCCAGGGAAAAGCTAACATGTTTCAGTCATCAAAATCCTAAAAATGATAAAATGAGGCTTGGCAGCCCAAATAAAAACATAAAAATACCATAAATCCTAAAATTTCAAAAAGAGAGAAAATAAGAACTTTTTTTTGAGTCTTAGGGAGACCCTGCTCCCCCTCCTCCTAAAATAGGTGCCAAAGCCCGGATGACCCAAAGAGTTGGTAATTACAGTGCGCTCAGGGGGATTCGAACCCGGGTCCCCCAGGGAGGACAAGCCGGACCGAACCACCTAAGCCACACTGGCCGGATAGAGAGAATAAGAACTTGGACGTGAATAAAAGTATGAGAATTGTTCCATACTAAGAGCCAATGGTAATGTATGATGGGTTTATAATTGCCCTCAAGAATGTGGATACCTTAAGACCACTACTAGAACCCATAAGCTTGATTGAATAAAGCCTTGGACTTCAATGGTGTTCACTAAATTCAAGGCAATTTGAGACAGTGGTGCATATGATGTGAAGTTATTGTTGTAACCAATGGATGTTATTCTAATTTTTCATCTTCGTTGACTGTGACTCTATTTCATATTCATTCTTGTTTATCTTGAGCTATGGACTTTGTTTCATGTATATTCTTCATGTCACTTGTTAACATTGGTGTTTAATCTTGTTAACTTGGGTTAGGAGTAGACACCAAGGCCTCCCAACTATTCACAAAATATTCATATTCCATTGAAAGCATATATTCTTAGCCATATTTATCTCCTTACTCTTATTCATGTATGAATTGTGTGTATGATTAGCTATTGTCTTGTAAATTTGATTTGTCATGCTTCTATAGAGTAGTTTAGATCACATTACGAGTTAAGAAGTAGTGTGAATACATGAAAGTGTAGAATCTCTAGAGGTAATAATCATATGGTTATATGTTTTATTTATAGTTGTCATCTTGAGAGAGATACATACTCAAAATCTAGATCTAACCCAATCTCGAGAGGTAAGAGAATAGGTACAAATGATGACTGCTCGCAAACCATGCTAAGGTATACAATGGGTATGAGTGTTTCCATGTTGGTGAGTGTGCTTGGTTCACTAAACCCTATCCAAGTTCTATTCAAAATATTATGATCTCCAAAAAGAATTAGTGCTTATTTTTCTTTGGTTAACTTAGTTGTATTTATGTTGTTTACTATTGTTCTATTTTAGTTGTTACTTCATCGAGAGGAACATGTGTTTACTCTTTGAATCAACTTAGCTAAGTTAAGATTCAAGGTCCTAACAACTTGTCACCCATTGTCCCTGTGTTTGACCCGGTTTACTACTCTGGACCCCATATTATCATGGTGGGTGTCCCAGGGTATTGGGTTATAAATTTAAAGTTGTTTGTAAGATCCATCTCCACCATCTTCATATTTTGGACATGAGACTTGTTACAATCCCAATTTTGGGTTCATTTGCTGAGAAATATAATTTCTCATATTAAAGATAAGTGAACGAATAATGAATGAATGCATGATTTTCGTTTGAAAAAGCCTTGTTGATTTATTTGTGGGCTTTATTGTCTATTGGGCCCAATAACAAGAAAAGAATAAAAGAAAGCAATAAGAAAAGAAAAAAATAATTAAGTATTTCTTTAGTAAGAAAGAAATTGAAAATAATGGTAATATGTGAGAAATAAGTAAAAAGAGGTTTAATCAAGAGGAATTTCGTATCCCAAGAATTTCTAATGATAAAAGGAATACCAATGAGGAAAATAAAAGAGAAATAAAGAGAAGACCTCAAAAGATTTATTTTAATGAAAAATAAATGAGATAATGTGAAATAATGCATAAAGATGCATCTAGAAGGATAATAAGTATCCAATAAAAAGAATTTCGAAATATTTGAGTTTCTTGGGATCCAAGGAGTCCCAATGAGAAAAGAAAGAGAAAATACCAATTTGCAAAATAAAAGGATAATAGGAATACATAATTAATGAATTTTGTGGTTTAGTTAAGAAAGAAAGTATTTTTCTACTTAAGGAAAATATATTTTCAAGGTCAATGAATTAAAAGGCCTGAACAAAGAGAATAAGGGAGAGGATTTTTGTATGTCTAACTATCCATGCAATAAAGAATATTAAGAGAATAAAGAGGAGAGAGAAGATTTCTTCTTCATGAAGGAATAGGATTCCAAGTTGAAGAAGTCTTATTTTCCTTGTGGGCAAGTGATCTGGGGTGTGGATACCCCCCCCTTATATAAAGAATAGACCCCCTGGGTCGAGTTTAGAGAGATCCCGCACACCCTCTCTCCCTTCTTCTTGTTTCTTACACGTGAAACCCTAACCGAGAGAGTAGACTGACCCTGGAGCGAACAAGGGGCTTCTGAGTCGTTGTGTTGGAAGAGGGAAGCTCCCACGGAAACCCTGAATAGAGAAGCTAGCGTCCCCAAGCACACCCCTCCTCACGTTGGCTGCAATAGGACCTGCAGCATGGCCGCAGGTCACAGGCCCGGAGCTCCTACATCCGACCGCCCAGACATCGATGGAGGCCTAGGCGGGCGCGGAGGAGGGTGGCGGATGCAAGGGATACCTCCCTGAGGTCCGGCGAGATCAGGAAGAGGGAGGGGGAGCCCCGCCCACGGCCCTTAGGGCGGCAACAGGTGGTTGTCGCGAGGAAGAAGATGGAGATGCAGACTGGACGGTTTTGCCCTCCGGAGATCACAAAGCTAAAAGAGCCACACGAGGGTATAAGTGTCAATTCGAAATGTTTTGCAAACCCAGCGAGCAACATGCATGAAAGGGGTGACGTGGCATCTCCCAATTGGTCCAAAGTAGGTAATTTTACAAAATTCATATCTCCCTAATAGTAGCTCGGATGATTATGCATAAAATATGAAACTTGCTCAGAAAAATGAAAGGAATCCAATGAAAATATAACTGGAGCCTGGTTCTGCTTGCAATTCGAAAAGTAATGGAAGTTATTAGCTTTAGATGTAATAATGTTTAAAGAACCCTATTTTGATATGATTGAAATGATTAGTAGGGTTTAATAGATGAATAAAGTTGATATTAGCATGTTAATGGTAAAAAGGAACATTAGGAAGAAAAAGGATGAACTTTGCATATAATTAGTTAATTTCGAGTTTAATGAGCATGAATATACTTTAATGGGCCTTGAAACCCTAATGTTGACTAGTTCGACAATTAATGGCCTTATTTGATTAATTTCATGATTAAAGTTAGAATATGTTGAATCTAAGCTATTTCTAGCATTAAAGTTCCTAATTTGTGGATAAATACCCTAAATGTAGTAATTAGGGTTTTCTCATGTATAAAAGGTGGAATTAATAGCAAATCGAGTTCATATGTGATTTAGACCATAATGAACTATGAATTGATGATAAATGAGTATAATGATATTGTCATGGATTAAAAGGATAAAAATAGTAGCTTAATTAAAAAGAGGCTTAATGAGTTTAATTAATGATTAATTATGCCTTTAATCTGGAATTGAGGTGGAAATGATTAGGATTTGTGATCAATGTGTTAAATTAGGGTTTAAAATAGTAAAAGATGAAGGGAAACCCTAATTGTAATGGAAACCCAAAAAGTGGAATAGAAGCCCTAAGAAGTAAGCTAGATTTAATAGATCTTAATGACATGAGTAATAAAAGGAAATTGTATAATTGTTTCAGGATCTTATTGAATGCTTGCATGCTCATTGTTGTTTGGATTATTCCTGCATCTGAATCTACAAGTACAGGTATGTGGTTACGCTTATGAATAACCGTTCTAGTTTCACGGTAATTTCCGAATGTTTTACCGGTTGCTTTAAATAAACTGTTGCATGTTTATTTAGTTCATTGCAATTATAAAGTGACTATGACTATCACATAATGTATATGCCTTCTAGCTCAGATCATGGTCCCCTCTGTATCGTAATGGCTGACCTGGTATATGGCTACCTAGAGGGTAGGTCCTTCAGGTCATGAATGACTTAGTATATGGCTGCCTAGAGGGTAGGTCCACGAAGTCACAGTGAGTCAGATATTGGGCTACCTTTGGGTGGTGCCATGAGACTCTACCTTTACAGAGGTACCATATAAGTCCTTACAGGGACAACACAAAGTTGTGGATAGGTATGGATTGAGTAGTTTGGCTTAAAACGTAATCTTGGTTGATAAATGATTAATTGAATGATTACGTTGTTAACATATTTGCATGATTATTGTTTCCCCCACATACCAGCTTCTTGCTGACCGACGTTTTGTTTGTCGGCGTTTTAGGTACAATGAAAAGAACAAACAGTAAAGTGGCATATGTGGTAATAAATGAGAATTAAAGTGCAAAGGAGGATTAGATAGATTAGTATCTGTGTGGATAGAAGTTTTGAAATCCCAGTTTTTCCAAGGTAAGAAAAGTTTTATTTTACTCCATATTTCAGTATAGTTGGTAGAATTTAATAATTGTTATTGATTATTTGTCGAACCTTTGATCCGAGTTATTGGTTAACGGCTCTGACCTTTCGGTATCCCTTAATTGGGAGTTACCGGGAGGCGGGGTCATAACAAGACTAAACACCCCATATTATCATGGTGGGTGTCCCATGGTATTGGGTTATAAATTTAAAGTTGGTCTTAAGATCCATCTCCACCATCTTCATATTTTGGACATGAGACTAAACATGATTAATTGGCTAACCAAAGTTTTGTTAAAATGATATATATATATATATACATATATACACACACACACATATATATATATATATATGAGAGTGGTGAATGTGAAAAGTGATTAGCAAAAAACATCTAAAGTGGTGTAAGACAAATAGTTCAAAGAACAAAGAAATTAAGAAAGAAATTGAGAAAAGAGACAAACAAGGAGGATGCAACACTTTTAAAATGTTGCATTGTAACAAGTTGGACATTTTCTAGAAAATTAAAAAAGCATGTTCGTAAGTTTTAAACAATCTCGTTAATTTAATAGTAATATAGATCTACCACTTTTTATCGTTGTGTATATAGATAGATCATTAATGTGAAGAAACAATGACAAGCGATTATAAATGGAGAACAAAAGTAAGAGACAACTTAATAAAGATAGGAGAAGTTCATAGGATGTTAATGGATGTGCTTCAAAGGGAGAGTTAATAAAAAATTACAACTAGAAAATATAGTTTTTTTACAAAGACAAGAATATCAAATGGAAAAAAGGGACAAAAACTTTGGTGGAGAGACAGCTAAGGAGAATTCAATATAATAAAAAAAAACTTATTTGCTACACTTTTTAAAAGGAACATTTTTATAATGGTAAGATGGCATAGTGGTAATTACTTGAACAAATTCATTGTTTTTGTAGTGGTACATTTGAGGAAAAGCAAGGCCCACATGTCTATTCATATGGAAATCATTCTAGCTTTGAGAAGCTCACTAGGATTGATACTAATATCTCTATGGTGGTCTACTAGTCCTTTCCTTTATCAATTCACTATTGAAGGTAGATTCCCTACTTGTGTTTGTAAACCCTTTATGGATGTTTCTTGATTTTGCAAGAGGCCACAATTTTTCTCCATGAATTTGTTTAGAATGTTCTATAGTTGACCCACACAATCCAAACCCTAATTTATAGTGGAGTTAGTTCCATATACATTGTAGATTTACCCTAGTTGTTCTTGGGAGTGAAACCACTTCTCTGGTAGAAGTTTGGTTGGGTCATGAGAATGCTCTCAGAATCTTGTACTCGAGCCCTAGAATTAGTTGGGAGGATATTGGTGGGAATTTTCGGGACTTCACTCGAGTGGGTGTAGCCCAGGGCTTCAATGATAGACTTAAAGGGACCGCACATAGTGATGGACAACCCATAGCTTTGTTTCAATCATCCAGCTTTGTTGTTGTACTTTTGGGAGTGTGATCTCAAGTGATGTTTGAATGATTCTTTAAAAACCCAAGGAGTTAAAAGTTTAACATCATGTATTTCATGCTTTTTGGTGAGATACTTAGGGTATGGTGTCCATCTACAACCTTTTTCTTGTTTTGTTGGGGTTATTCTTACAAATTCAAGTTGGGGCAGGGAGGACTTTCCCTATGCACCAGGCACAGTAGTCTATCAAGACCATAGCTAGTTATTATTGAAATAGCCTTAGTGGTACTCGTAACCCCAAGATCTTATTGTGTACTTGATCCATTTAGTCATAAATTGGTGGACACAAGGCATTAAAAAAACAATCCATATGAGTAGAAGAAATTGCAATTATTATATATGTTGTTTAAAAGATTACTTGAAAGTGTTGATTAGTACATTGTTCGATGATGCTACTAGAGTTTCATCCATTACGCTCTTGTGATATGTTAATTAATAGTCTTAGTCCTAAATTGATAGCTACTTTATTTGATGTTTCCCTATACATTCTATTTAGTATATTTAAATGACTAGAGCTTGTTGTCATGTTTGCCATGGACATGAGTTGATAGAAATATATGTTAGTGTTTACCATTTCAATTGAATGATTAAACAATTATCCTGTTATTAAACAATGTATTCGTTTACTATAAATGCGTTCCTCAATATTCTTTCTTGTTACATTAGTTTAATATTATCTTTGATATTACTTAATTTCATTTTTAGAAACAATCATGAGACACGATAACTATCTAAAATGGGACTTTCTACTCACTGAGAATTTGGAGTCTCATTTTTGTTATTTCATGTTTCTAGTTATAGTCATAATAGGAAAAGAGGTTGAATATGAAAATATATAGCAATCCTTATGTAGAATAGTGTTGTTCATTTACTCGGACCTTTCTAGGTTGGGTTTGTACTAAATTTATATATTCGTGTACATATAACACGAATAATAAATATTGATGTAGTGTTATTGTAAACGAATGTGGTTTTTTCATCTCTTTAATGTATTCTTTGTGCACTATTGAGATTGGATTGATATGATTGTCATGTTTGTTATGGTTTGGTTTTGATTAAATGAGAAAATGGAAATTTTAACTTATTCTAATATCAAACCATTTTGAGTGTGTTACTTGATAGTTTATGTTGAGGTTTGTATAAGTAAAATCCTAATAGTTGCATTAGTGAAAATCTAGAAGGGTGATCCTTACAAATTTAGTTTTTTGTATTAACATGATGTGTTATGTTAGACGTGTTGATGTCGTGATCTTTGAAAACTTGTATGTAGTTGACCTACTATGTAGCTAAAGTCATTTCGACATGCAATAACCATGGAGATTGACATTCAAATGGATTGTTATTGTATCGGGCAAGTTCATCTAGCTCTAATACGGCTACTAAATATAGATGTGACATATTTAGCAAAACAAACGCATCGTACTCTGAAAATACGTATACTAATATCCAATGGTATCGTAGGATTGCAAAACCTTATACTAAGAATGTCTATATATTATCATGGTGTCTTGAGAATAATTATTGTGTTATTTTGCTTGGTTGGTGCCATTAGAGTGACACATTTAGAAAAGACAGTATTTGTATGTTTCTATTTTATCCTTGATTTTTTTATTAGGTCTCCTCTAATGCCATGTTCAATTCAAACGTCTGAATGTCTCACGCTAATTTGAAGTTACTAACTGGGTTGACCTGACTCCAGTTCAGAAAATGGCGCTAGAGTATTGACCATGTATGGGCCTAAACCAGCTCGTGATCTGCCTATTACTTTGGGTTTAGTTGTGTTCATGCGTACCCACCACGCCCGCTGGTCTAGCCTGGAAAATATCATTAGTTTCTACTGCAAATACAAAGATAAGGGCGATATTATAGTAGATTTAATTACATTGCAACTCGGTCTATCATGTCCACGACCATTCCATCTCGTGTTTGGTGCTCTAAGGAGACCATGAGATCCAATATGGCCTAACTTTCTCTTTTCTATGCCCATAGTCCCACCACTACATGGACAGAGGAAGACAGGCAACTCAATGCAGACTAGGGTTTAGTATCCTCATCAATTTGTGTTGCCTGTGCTGTCATCAAACTCCTTGTTGGCGCCTCTAGAATGGTGGCCTTAATCAATCAAACTATTCTAGATTGATCCGCCACCATCAGGCATCTCACAGTGACTTCTAAAGTAATCGTCCAATGTCCTGTTCAGTGGCTTTTTCTTTGACGACATTAAGCCTTGCTTTTTGGTGAAACCAGCGAATTATTCCGATATCTATTAGTTAACACTATACAATTTGGCTTCTTCTACAGAGGGTTACGTCAAGGCTTTGCTGAGCTATGTCCATGCTTCAGTCATTCCATCATCCACTTTCCAATCAAGATCATCAACTCTCCCTTTTTTTATCTACATTTCATTATGCTATCAACACCCCCACCCCAACAAGAAAAAAACTGTCCTTTCCCTCGTGTTTATCCACTTGAATTAGTTTTTTGCGTCAGTCTAATCCATTGACTTACTCAAATTAATTATGATTCACCTTAAAATGAAATAACTGCCTTCTTTTCATCTCCTCCACAGGTGGACGTCCCCAACTGCAGTCCTCCCTAATTCTTGCTTCCATCCCCATGATGTGCACGAGGCCTAAAGATGACTTTGGAATTCCTAATGTGAATAGCATTTACGAACGCTCAAACGATAGCATAACAAGAAAAGGGATTCAACCTCCCTAAGGCAGGCCCCACTCGAAGTGTGCCCAGACCAACGAAATCCCAAGTAATATCGATAGCCATGCTCAGCCCTCCTGTGCGACTGTCACCTTCCCACCCCTCCTCTCCTCACCTCCAGCTCCTGATCAGAGGAGACAGTTGCTTGTTCAAGAATAAATTCATGAAGTTCTGACATTACTATCACTATCCGCAAAGTATAATATCAATCCCATCTAAAGACCAAAGTTCTAGGGGCCTATACTCGAGCCAAAAAGGACAACTCAGCAAGCAACATCAGCCGCATAGTAAGAAAAAAAAATCCCGTTTAAAGATAATTAGTGTAGATTATTGCAATTTTCTTATGATGAATAATGCAACCGATTCCAATAAAAATTCCTCAAATCTTCAAAACAGATTAAACAATTATCATGTGTTATTTACATAATTCTTCTACATATTTTCAAATTGTCAAAAGTCTACTACGGCGTATCTACTATTCACTCGATCATCAAGAGACATAATCCAGCCCCTGGTGTGCCTCATATTCACTCTATGCAACATGATTCTAAATCATCATACACGTTGAAATATTCCCTTGTATGAGTTAGACTGAATTCTGTCATAAAGGTGTAATTGAAAGGGCATACTATTTCAGTACTCTACAATTCTTAATGATTAAGCATTTCCTTTCCAAATTTCATCACAATACTTGGGATAATTACTATTATCCCAAATTTTCCAGTTAGCTTCAATGAATATCCAGGCTTTGTGATCAAGCACCTGCATAATCACCCAACATCATGTTGATCCAAGACCATGGAAGCCCAAAGTGGCAAAGAAAACCTCCTGTAATAAACAAAGTGGGTATGAAAGGATGTTCATCCATGCGTCTCGTCTGAAAAGCAAAATGCAGAAAAAAGCAGCAGGATTTTTTCAGATCAGAATTACAGTTGAAAGAAATTGCAGGAGACGACAGTTACCATCACTGTTTTTCCAACACCAAACTATTAAGTCAGCGACTTGCCAGCCCATTCTCGCTCTCGTCGCTTGAACTTTGCTTGCATCTTGTTAAATTTTTCCTTGCCTTTCTCCAGCAGAGGATCATGAACCACGTAATCATTTGGATCCTCTTTACGAACCATGCCATCCTGCCATCATCAAGTTAGACATAGAAATACATTCGAGCCAGATAATAACTCCCGCAACAAGTAGACAAGAGATATTACCTTTTTAGAAGGATCAGGAATGAATTTAAGTTCATTTGTCATCCATCCAGAATCATCTTCCTCTCCACCACCCTCGCTCTGTGAAACCGCAGAAAATTTCATAGAAACACTCTGCTTGAATCTGCTGAGTCTTGCAAGTGTCTATATGCACACAAGCAAAATCAGAATTAAGGAAAAAATCAGATTAACACAACCCTCGACAATTGTTTAAAAAGGTGTATAAGGTTGAAATATCATGTAAACATCATGACAAAAAGGAATGGACCATGTAATTTGGTTATAGAGATTTCAACATGATTATCAAATCGATCGTGATAAAACCATGCACCAAGTTAGAGTAACTATGATATGACACTGTGGTACAGTTAAATCAAGGAATCGGATCGAGCCTTAGCTCCATTAGCACATATACATAAACAACTCATCGTATCCCATACTTTTAGATCTGTGACAGAGTCAGGTTTTCCAGAAAGCTCAGAGTTGCACAATGTGTGCATCCTCATATATATAATACTAAGAGATTTACAGAGAGGTCCATAAATAAAAAAAAAATAACAAAACAAATAACAGGCTATGTAAAACAGGAAATATATAATGTAACACTCCCCCTCAAGTTGGAGCATAGATGTCAATCATGCCCAACTTGTCCAACAGCGTGCAAAACCGTTTCTTCGCCAAGAGCTTGGTGAAGATATCCGCAACTTGATCTTCAGATCTTGTGAATGGAGTGCATATTTTGCCAGCAAGAATAGATTCTCTGATGAAGTGGCAGTCAACTTCAATGTGTTTGGTGTGTTCATGATAGATTGGATTATTTGCAATGAAGATGGCATCTCTGTTATCACAATGCATAGGAATGGCAGACGAAGACTCAATCCCAAATTCTTTCAGAAGAGAACGCACCCACAGCAACTCACAGGTAGTATGGGCCATGGCCCTGTACTCAGCTTCAGCACTAGATCTGGCCACGACATTCTGTTTCTTGCTTCTCCAGGTGACAAGATTGCCTCCTACAAAGGTACAGTAACCAGAAGTAGATTTTCTATCAACTTTGCTTCCTGCATAATCAGAATCAGAATACCCTTCAAGAACACAGTGCCCATTCTTTTTATAGTGAAGTCCCTTGCCAGGCGACTTTTTTAAGTATCTCAAAACTTGACATGCAGCATCCCAGTGGCACTGTTTGGGTTTGTCGAGGTACCTGCTAAGAAGACCTACTGCAGTAGCAATATCAGGACGAGTAACCGTCAAATAGATCAATTTACCAATCAACCTCCTGAATTTTTTATGATCAGCAAACATAACAGAGGAATCATCATCCCAATTGACATTGGGATCCAGAGGAGTATCCGCAGGTCTTGCTCCAAGCATACCAGTCTCCTGCAGAATATCAAGAACATACTTTCTCTGCGAAAGAACCAAGGCATTAGAGTTTCTAGAAACCTCTATGCCAAGAAAGTACCGAAGTCTGCCTAGATCTTTGATAGCAAAGTGCTTGCCCAGATGATCTTTGGTAGCCTGAATACCAAGAGTGTCGCTGCCAGAAATAATAATGTCATCAACATATACAATCAGAACAGTAATACCTGTTGAAGTCTTTTTTGTGAAAACAGAATGGTCAACTTGTGACCTCAGAAAGCCAAAATCAATCATGATCCTGCTCAACTTATCAAACCAGGCACGAGGACTCTGTTTGAGCCCATAGATAGACTTCTTAAGTCTGCAGACTTTGTGAGACTCCCCCTGAGCAACAAACCCAGGAGGATGCTCCATATACACCTCTTCATGTAAGTCACCATACAGAAAAGCGTTTTTCACATCAAGCTGCAGGAGAGGCCAGTTTAGATTCACAGCAACAGATAAAAGAATCCTGACAGAGTTAAGGCGAGCAACAGGAGAAAAAGTCTCAAAGTAATCAATGTCGTATGTCTGAGTATAGCCCTTTGCAACTAACCGTGCCTTCAACCTTTCAACCGTACCATCAGGTTGATATTTGACGGCATATACCCACCTGCAGCCTACCGGCTTACACTGAGGAGGTGGATCCACCAGCTCCCAAGTGTCTCTGTCAGTAAGAGCAACTATCTCTTCATTCATAGCAGATGTCCAAGCCATACTTTTCAAAGCATCCTGAATATTCTTAGGTACAGCCACAGCAGATAAAGCAGATACAAAATTGCTAGAATGAGTATGCAGATGAGCAGTATACACACACTGAGCAATGCTATGAGAAGTGCAAGAACGAGTACCCTTTCGGAGTGCAATAGGTATATCAAGATCAGAGTGTACCTCAGGTGCAGCAAAACCTTCTGGAGGAGGAGATTGGTTGTCTTGGGGGGGTACTTGTGTAGAAGGTGCTTTATTCCTGCGTTGATAAACAATAAGAGGAGGATCTTGCTTTTCAGTAATCGCAGTATCAGTACTGTCAGGCATACAGTCAGAAATAACAGGTAAAGGAGGAGCCAGAATGTCTGTCTGCAAACTATCTCCGGCTGAAGAATAATACGGTGTATCTTCAAAAAAGACAACATCACTACTAGTAAACCATTTCTGGGTGCTGGGATTATAACATCTGTACCCCTTCTGAATTCGAGAATAGCCCAGAAAAATGCATTTAGCAGCTCGAGGAGATAACTTATCAGAAGTGGGTCCAAGCAATCGGAAAAAGCAAGTACACCCAAAAATTCTAGGAGGCACAGTAAACAAAGAGTTGTCAGGTTGCAAAACCTGTATGGGAATCTTATTTCCAATAACAGACGATGGCATCCTATTAATCAGAAAACACGCAGTCAAGATAGCCTCAGGCCAATAAGAGCGGGGCACATGAGAATGCATCATTATCGTCCTGGTAACTTCTAATAAGTGTCTATTCTTCCGCTCAGCAACACCGTTTTATTGTGGTGTATAGGCACACGAAGTCTGGTGAATTGTACCCACAGATTTACAGAAAACAGCCACATCTTGCTTAACAAACTCTAAAGCATTATCAGTGCGAAAGACTTTAATAGGCAAGCCAAACTGCGTTTTTATTTCAGCAAAGAAGTATTTGATAGTAGACAGCACTTCGGACCTACTTTTTAACAGAAACAACCAAGTAGTCCTAGAAAAATCATCAATAAAAAGAATTAAATACTTGTAACCAGACAAACTTGGTACATGGCATGGACCCCATACATCAGAGTGGACTAAATAAAAAATGTTTTTACTGCTCACAGTACTACGTCTAGGATACACAGTACGAGTTTGTTTTCCTAGCTGACAGGATTCACACTGAAAATGACAACTGCCAATATCAGAAACTAAACTACGCAGCTTCTCTGACGAGGGATGGCCCAGCCTGTAGTGCCACTGTAGAGCAGAAACAGAAGCCGATAATGCAGATATCACAGCAGCTTTCTCTGATCGAGGTAACTGGTCCAAGTAATAGAGTCCATCAGCACCTTCATACCCCCACCAATCTTCGTCCTCGTGCGAAGGTCCTGAAAAACGCATGAACCAGGAACAAAAGTCAGGCTACATTTTAAACTCCGTAAAATTTTGCTGACAGATAATAAGTTCAGAGGAAATCGAGGCACATATAAGGCAGATTTGAGGCCAAAGTGGGAAACAATATCACCGACTCCAAGGACCGAAGACTTGGAGCCATCAGCAAGCATAACAGAAGAATGACGGGCAGGTGCAGATATATGTTTAAACAAAGATCTATTTCCAGATATATGTGCAGATGCACCAGAATCTATCACCCATTTGGTATTACCTGAAGTAGAAGGTGAGGAGGAACTCAGGAATGCAGTATCATAACCAGAAAATGCAGCGTGTGCTCCGCTAGTAGACGCAGCAGGAGAAGACCCAGCACACTCAAGAAGAAGACGCTCCACCTTGGCACGAATGTAGTCTGCGGTAGCCCTCGCAGGCTCTGGCGTAGGGGTCTGAGTACCACCCTCAGATGCAGTAGAGGAGGAATCTACAGCAGCATTGGCCTACGCCGGCTTACCATACTTTTCCCAGCATTTTTCTTCAATATGGTTAGACCGGCCACAGAAAGTACGCACGCGCTGTCCTTGTTGAGGACGCGCAGCAGCAGAAGGTGGGGCGGTAGGAGGAGCTCCACGTCCAGTACCAGGTACACGTCCCCGGCCTGCACCCAGGGGAGGACGGCCATCATTGGAGCGGCCACGGCCACGACCACGCCCGCCCCAAGCAGCCAAAGCGGTAGAGTCTCCAGTCTCAGGAGGCGGAGACGGTTTCGATGACGGAAGGCGCTGGAGACGCTAGTAGGCAGTCTGTAAGGTAGGAAGTGGATCACTCGCCAAGATCTGATCTACCACACCAGTATAGGACTCGGGTAACCACTCAGAAACTGAATCAGCTGAAGTTCCGCCCGCTGTTTTTGCATAGTCGCTAAATCAGTAGACAGCGGGTGATAAGTCTCCAACTCACCCAACAGGCCAGTGAAGGTGGAGAAGTAGTCTGATATGTCAGATCCCGTAAACTGTAGTCGCCCCAGTTGCTTGGTGATATCAAAGACCTTCTTGGGATTCTGACTATGAGAGTAGGTACCGGCGAGCTGATCCCACATCTGCTTCGCCGTAGGCAGCCGAAGAAGAGTGACACTGATCTTCTCAATTGTGCTGTTGAGAATCCATGTCATAACAGTCGAGTCATCACGGACCCAGTCATCAAAAGCTTTGATGTCCTTTGCATCCGCCTCCTCTGCAGGCTGAGGCGGACCAGTGCGAATCAGGTGAGAGTACTTCCCTTGCGATTTGGCAAATATCACAAAGGAGCACACCCAAAGCTAGTAGTTGTGCCCGTCAAGTTTAACAGTAGTGACTTGACGACGTGAGTCTCTCCAGATGTCATCTCCAGAAGACGCCATGAGGACAGCAGGAAAGCAGGTACAGGCAAGAGTAGGCACAGGCAGAAGACGGACTACGCCGTCAGGCAGGCAGAAGCAGGCACAAGCAAATCACCGCGGACCTCTCACATATAAACTACGCCTAAGCGTAGCAGGAAACCCGGAGGCCGAAGCCTACACGGGCAGGCAGGCACAAACAAACACGAACCGAAGGTTGTCCCTCAGACGAACAACGCGCCGATCTCCCCCTGAAGATGGAACTAGTCCAGATCTACAAGCGGTTCAGTGGTCCCGTAGAAGACGGCCACCCGGCAGCGCACCTGCTGTGCGAACAACAACCACGGTTGCTCAAGCACTAGCGGTGCACCACGCCAGGAGGCAAGACGGAACCACGAGCGGCGAACAACCGGCTGGAAGCCCCTACGTGGGCGGCGGCCCTGCTGCCCCGGGCGGCCTGACCGGCGGCGGCTCCTGCTGCCCCGACGGCGCTAGCCGGCGGCGGCGGCTGCTGCTGTGCCGCACGCACGGGTGCGGCGCGGCCGGCGGGAGAGGAGGAAGGGGCCGGCGGCGGGGGGCGGCGGTGGAGAGAGAGAGAAATGGAAGGGAGGGAGGTGGCTAGGTTTCGACCTGCTCTGATACCATGTGACAGAGTCAGGTTTTCCAGAAAGCTCAGAGTTGCACAATGTGTGCACCCTCATATATATAATACTGAGAGATTTACAGAGAGGTCCATAAATAAAGGAAAATAACAAAACAAATAACAGGCTATGTAAAACAGGAAATATATAATGTAACAAGATCCTTAGGCCATGTTTGGTTTGTTGGAAAGCATTCATATGGGACTTGAAACGGAAAAGGATAAAAAGGTACATGCACGGGAAGGGATGCTTGGTTTCCATCCTACATTTGTTTGCAATCAAGATAGGATTTACATCAAAGGTCAAATTGATATTTTGTGTTTCCGTTGTCTTCCTAATCGAAATGTATCAACAGACTTTCCCCACAGCTGCAATTATTTTTTGACGGAAGATGCACTTGGTGAGAACGGCTTCTTGTTTGCAGGGACGGCTGCAAGGCTACGTGCCGAATGGCACAGCAGATTGGAATGACGACGGCACACGGCGAGGAGGAAGATGCTGATTTTGAGGTTGCTGATTTCAGATATTGTGTTTGCAAACCCGAGGGGATCGGAACACGATTGTGACGGAAGGACCAACCGGGAAATTCTAGAAGGGAGGTATGGTCATAGGAAGGAGATAATAGGCGGTAGGCTGAAGATGGAAGGGAGTTGTTCGTTCGCAAGCGGGTAGAGGCGTAGACACGAGTCAGGGACCGGTGCCGGTTGTCAATTTTTTCTGTACTTCACAAATACCAGAGGGGATGGCGGAACATGAAATCCCAATCAGTTGGGACTCTAGTGCCGTTCAAATGCAATCCTGATATGTGTATTTACACAAACAAACATAGTATTGCAATTATTAACAGGATCAAAATCCTATCCTATGCAGGATCCTGCAAACCAAACGGGGCCTTAGTTCCTAAATACGAGAGAGAAGAATTGCAAAGCGGTAGTCGTAGAGACATGGCAGCAGTAGTGTTCGTTTTCTTTTACCTCAAGTATTACAAACTTAATTGTCTGTGGTGTGAAATCTATCTGTGAATAGTCAAAATCATACTTAGAAAGATGAGGAAGTGAAAATCAAAAATGAATTGCAGTATGTATATAGAGATATACCAACTGGAAATTCTTCTTCAAGTCATTTCGGTTGTAAGACATGCATGCACAAAGTAGTTTAGAACTAAGTTGTTCTATTAGCTGATAAAAAAAGTGATTAAATGCTTTAAGTGCAAGTAAGAGCGATGGTAGAAGGGCTTGGCCTCCCAGATGGCAGACGCACTCACACATCACTTGAATCAGGGGCGATGGACCTGCATAGAAAGAGGAAATTAAAGGACAGGGACTGGACATGCTGGATAGTAGAGACTCTCTGATGTAGGACAGGCCCCACCTTTACACACTTATGAGCGTAGGCGTCGTCGTGTCATTAGTTAGGCTATATTGACATGTTTTATTTTATTATGTCTTTTCTCTTCTTATGGGTTTTTGTAAAGTCATGTGGTTTTAGTCCCACATTGGCTATCATGTGTTTAGTCTTTCTTTTAGAAGCTTATATAAAGGCTCTATGGGCATCCATGTAGAGACGCAGTTGATGAATGAGAATTATCTTTTTTTTAATCATTGCCTAGTTTATTTTAAGTTGGCCATAGTTTTACATTAAGTGGTATCAGAGCCTAACCCTAAAAGCATTAGGGTTAGGTCCAGCCTAGCCGCCACCCTCCATCCTCCAGTCGTCATCCTCCACCTTCACCAAACTCGCCGCCACCGTCGCTGCTACCAAACCCTGCCCGCTACCCTCTCCGCCTGTTGCCGCCACCACCGTCGCTGCTACCAAACCCTGCCCGCTACCCTCTCCGCCTGCTGCCGCCGCCACCCGCTGTCGCCGTCCCTTTCTGTATGTTGCCATCGTCCGTTGCTGCTACGGCCGCCGCCCGCTGCCGCAGTTGTCGTCGCCACTGTCTGTCGTTGCTACAACTGCCACCCCCTACTGCCGCCGCCACCGTCCACCGCTGCTGTAGCCGCCGGCCCCTGCCGCTGTTGCCGCCACCGTCCTCTCCCACCGCCACTGTCTGCCGCTGTTGTTGTCGCCGCCCCCTGCTGCTGCTACCGTCGGCCGCTAGTAAGCAAACCCCCGCTAGTTGGATCGGCGTAGGGTCAAGGCATACCAGATCATCCTTCCTTCTGAGGCACTTCCTTCTACATCGACTTTAAGGAAGCTTTCTTCAACATCATCTACAGAAAGTAAAGGGTATTCGATATATACAATTCGGGTAAGGTCTTTCCATTGTTATTGTACATTGTTCTTCTTCTGCATTTCTAATACATTCGCAAAAGGGTCCATATGGAGTTTTGATTCCCCCACCGCAAAATTGCCAAGTCCTATTTTTGTGAGAGGTTTTCTTTGTTCGGCGCACTATTTACTTTCATATATCTGTCCGCACTTTTTTTCTTGAAGTTTTTCGCGTTGTTCATCTCAGAAACTAAGTTTTCCTTTGGCACAATAATTTTTGGTTGTTTCGCTGCAATTCATTATGTCGGATCAAAGGTCTAATAGCCATGTGTTGGAACCCACTCTGGAAGAAGCCCCTGCCTCTTCCCCAACCCCCTTTAACCTGGATACTCTTGGTCAAACACTCAATTCCATCATGACTGAGCTTCGCACACTCCGCCAAACACATACTCTCCAGGCCGGTCAGAATTCCGCACCTTATTTGGGATATGGCATGCCACCAAATATTGGGAATGCACCTCGATCCCCATTAGCTCTTACTCCCCTACAAATCTGTGCACCACAACCCCAAGAGATCCCCGACTACCAAAACTTAGGGGCCACTGACCCTTTCGCTGAACATGACCCTTACTCCCTACAGGCCTATGAGGAAAACCACCACTACTACCCACCGTATTATTAGCCTCCCAATTTTACGCCTCAACCCGTTGCTCCACACACAAACCTTGCACGGCGATACCCCCCTCAACGCAATGCCCCTGACCCCCAATTCGTTCCTGCAAATCATTATCCACATCCTCAATGACCAATGGCTCCGTCATATCATCCCATCCAACCTCCTGCGCCACGTCATCGTCCCCCTGGACATGATGCTTTTCACACCCCCCCACGTGGCCCAGGCTTTCTCCAAAATCCTTACAGTCAATACCACCCAGGACACCCACCTCAGGATGATATCACCCGACGAGTTAAGGTAGATGCCCCTACTTTTGATGGAAAACTTGACCCTAATGCTTTTCTCAATTGGATTGCCAGTTTGGAAGATTATTTCGACTGATATAAGATGACAGACGCCCAACGGATTAGGTTTGCAAAAATAAACTCGAAGGGTCTGCCAAGAGGTACTGGCAAGGTGTCCAACGTGACATGGAGCGTAGTGGTCAGCCTCCTATTCTATTTTGGGATGAGATGAAAACCAAGCTACGTGAACGCTATGTACCCTCCCAATACTAAAGACAACTTCTTTCTGACTGGATGGCCCTTAGCCAAGGGACATCTTCTATTCAGGAGTACATGGAACGGTTTGAAGAGGCTAAAAACCGTTGTGCTCACAATGACTCAGATTGGCAATTAGTCGCTCGCTTTGTGCACCGTCTACACCCCGATATTAAGCGAGAAATGCAATTGCAACAATATGACTCCTTAGACGATGCTTTTCACCACGTCCAAAAGGTCGAGAGTTACCTACAACCTGCTTCTCTTGGGCCTTCCTTTTCTCGTTTCGACCAATGTACTAGATCAACCAGTAATCTTATCACCACCTCATCTCGTTCGGCCTATCCTTTGCCCCAACCATCTCCCCAGGGTTTTTCAACCCCTTCAGCTAGTAAAGGCAAGGAGATAATGTCCACCCCAATCCGACCTCCTCCAAGAGGTCGTGAATGCTTTCATTGTCATAGCACGACTCACTTAGCTGCCCAATGCCCTCGTCGTGCTCTTTTTGGGTCCTCTGATTCTCCCGATACCACCCCAGAGGATGACATTGAGTATGAAGATGTTCTTCCAGCCTTTGAACCCTCAGATGATGACGTTGATTATGAGGATGATCCTTCTTATCTTCAAGTCATGTGTGTTCTTGCTGCTCCTTCAGAATGGGATGAATGGAAACGTACCACCCCCTTCCAAACCTTTTTCAAACACGCTGGTAAAAGTTGTAAACTCCTCATTGATGGGGTAGTTCTCAAAATATCATTTCACACCATGGATTGAAGTACATGGACTTGCGCCCTGAACCACATCCACAACCACACAAAGTCCATTGGATGAACCAGATTAGCTTGCCCATCATCCAATGTTGTCTTGTACCCATCACTCTAGGTGCTTATTCGGACCACATTTGGTGCGACGTGTTGCCCATGGATGTTGGCCATGTCATTTTGGAACGTCCTTGGATATATGACTTAGATGCCCACAATGAGGGATGCTCCAACGTTTATACTTTTAAGCACAAAGGCAAACGCATCTAATTAGCACCTACTTGTTTCATTTCCCCTATCAAAAAGAGTCCACCGCCCGATCCCCAATCCTCCAAATCTCAACACTCTCTACACTGTCACTCGACGAGAGCTTCAAGAAGCCAGCCGAGAATCTGGATGCATGTATGTGCTATACATCAAAGAATCTACTCCCATGTCTGATTGTCAGCCCCCACCGGAACTTGCCTCCCTTCTCGACGAGTTCAAGGACATGACACCCACCGACCTTCCGAATGAGCTCCCTCATATGCATGATATTCAGCGTGAGATTGATTTGATTCCCGGGTCTTCGCTCCCTAACCGACCTCATTACCGTGTGAACCCGACCGAGCATGATGAATTGAAATGTCAGGTTGATGCCCTCCTTCTCAAAGGATTCATTCGTGAGAGCAAAAGCCCTTGTGCGGTTCCGGAACTACTTGCTCCTAAGAAGGATGGTAGTTGGCGTATGTGCTTAGATTGTCGACCCATCAATAAGATCACTGTCAAATATCGATTTCCTATTCCACGTCTTGACGACATGCTTGATCTATTGACGGGATCCTGCTATTTCTCAAAGATTGACCTTCGTAGCGGTTACCACCAGATCCGTATTAAGGAGTCTCATGAATGGAAGATTGCCTTCAAAACCCCAGACGGTTTATATGAGTCGCTAGTCATGCCTTTTGGCCTTTCGAACGCACCCAGCACCTTCATGCGTGTCATGAACCATGTGTTACGGCCATTTTTGGAAAAAATTTAGTGGTATACTTTGATGATATTCTGATTTTTAGTAAGACCAAGGACGAACATCTAACTCATCTCCGACTCATCTTTGACACACTTCGTACTGAGAAATTGTACATCAATCTAAAGAAGTGTTTGTTCCTTCAAGATAAAGTCTTATTCCTTGGCTATTTTGTTTCCGCTACCGGCATTGAGGCTGACCCAACCAAAGAATGCCATCACTGATTGGCCTCAACCCACTTCGATTTCTGATCTTCGCAGCTTTCACGGGCTGGCTACTTTTTATCGTTGTTTTGTTCGAGGATTAATGAAGTGTGACAAATTAGAGTGGACACCATCAGCCAAACGTGCTTTTGAGGCAGTCAAAACTAAATTGACCGAAGCTCCGGTTCTTCGCCTTCTCGATTTTTCACTTCCTTTTGAAGTATCTTGTGACGCTTCCGGTGTTGGCATTGGAGGCGTTCTGAGTCAAGAAGGGCACCATGTTGCATTTTTCAGTGAGAAACTCAATGAGGCAAAGCGTAAATATTCCACATATGATAAAGAATTTTACGCTGTTGTGCAATCTCTGCATCATTGGAGGTACTACCTTCTCCATCAAGAGTTCATTCTTTGGTCTGACCATCAAGCCCTTCGCTTTCTAAAATCGTTCAGGTGTTGAGAACAAGGTCACAGATGCTCTTAGTCATTGCTTGACCACCCTACAATCTATGAGCATAGAAGTTGTGGGCTTCAACCGACTGAAAGAACAATATCCCACATATCCTGATTTCGTGACTATTCATTCTGAACTTCTCAGTAGCACGCTTGGCCATGCTTCTGATTTTAGCCTACGTGATGGATTTCTTTTTCGTGGCACGCAGTTGTGTATCCCTTCTACTTCAATTTGAGATTTTCTCGTTTGGGAATTACATGCTGGTGGCCTCGTTGGACATTTCGATAGGGATAAGACCACCACTCTAGTGACAGATAGATTTTATTGGCCTTCCTTACGTCGTGGTGTGGCTCGCATCGTGTCTCAGTGTCGTACTTGTAAATTGGCCAAAACCAAAAGACAAAATACGGGTCTTTACACTCCTCTCCCTATTCCGCATGAGCCTTGGAAGGACCTAAGTATGGATTTTATTTTAGGTCTTCCTCGCACTTCCTGTGGCCATGACTCTGTGTTCGCCGTTGTTGATCGTTTTTCGAAAATGGCCCACTTCATTGCCTGTAGTAAGACTTCCGATGCCTCTCATATCGCCCGCCTTTTCTTCAATGAGGTAGTCAAACTACATGGACTTCCTCCATAGTCTCCGACCGTGATGTAAAATTTGTTAGCTACATTTGGAAGACCTTGTGGAAAATCTTTGGTACCAACCTCAAATTCTCTTCTGCCGTTCACCCTCAAACTGATGGTCAAACTAAGGTGGTTAACAGGAGCTTGGGTAACCTTCTGCATGTCTTGTTAGTGAGCGCCTAGGCAACTGGGACTTATTGCTATCTACTGCTGAATTTGCTTACAACTCTGTAAATCGTTCCACAGGAAAGAGTCCTTCTGAAATTGTTAATGGATACAAACCCCGCCAGCCTATAGATCTTGTACCTATGTCCACTAATGACCGCACTTCCCACACTGCTGAGAGCCTGAGACCTTTGCCCAGCACATTCATGATTTGCATGCCGAGATTCGCCAAAAACTTACTTTGTCTTATGAAAACTATAAGCTTTCTGCAGATGCACATCGCAGGTTTCAAGAATATAATGTGGGAGATTATGTGTTAAGTGTGTGTGTGTGCCCTGAACGCTACCCCAAAAATTCTTTCAAGAAGCTTCATGTCAGAGCGTTAGGACCTTTCCAAATACTTAGTCGACAGAGACCCAATGCCTATGTACTAGATTTACCAGCAGATTGGGGCATTAGTGTAATATTCAATGTGGAGAATCTTTCTCCTTATCGTGGTACATTCGAGCCCCCTCCACCACCACCACCAGCTTCGTCAGACCGTCACCGTGGTTCACCGCCGTCAGCAGTGTTACCGCCTCTGCCTCGACTTCCTCAGCAGCCACTTGAGCACATCGATACCGTTTTGGACAACCAGGCCATCCTCACCAGCCAGGGCATTGTACGTCGTTTCTTGGTTCGTTGGAAAGGTCGTTCTTCAGCAGACGCCACATGGATCACCGAGGAGTTTCGCCGCATTGATGCAGATCTTCTGGAGCTCTACCTCAGTACTGACTCGACAGAGTCGAGTCTTTTGGCAGCCAAGGGGAGTTGATGTACGACAGGCCCCACCTTTACGCACTTATGAGTGTAGGCGTCGTCGTGTCATTAGTTAGGCTTTATTGGCATGTTTTATTTTATTATGTCTTTTCTTTTCTTATGAGTTTTTGTAAAGTCATGTGGTTTTAGTCTCACATTGGCTATCGTGTGTTTAGTCTTTCTTTTAGAAGCCTATATAAAGGCTCTATGGGCATCCATGTAGAGACACAGTTGATGAATGAGAATTATCTTTTTTTTAGTCATTGCCTAGTTTATTTTAAGTTAGCCATAGTTTTACATTACTCTCTCTTTGGCAAGTGAAGGTTTAGATGTCTTGTTGCACACAGAGGAACCAATGGTCTCCCAGGCTATGGCAATAGCATTTGGAGTGTAATAAAGGACACTTACATGGAGATTAGCTCTAGGGAAAAAACTAGGAAATTCTTCAAACATGTGGTGATGAAAATCACTTGTTCTACAAAGCTCAGAGAGAGCATTGGGCTAAAGACTGAAGGTTCAAAGAGGCATGTCAGAGGTTGGTATTTGAAACAAGGAACTTTGGGACTTGAGAGAGGAATTTCAAGACACACGACACTGACAGTTGTATATACATATATGAAATAAAAACACATTTATAGCATACATGTGTGTGTGTGAAATATATATATATATATATATATATATATATAGAGAGAGAGAGAGAGAGAGTCAAGCTAGAATACACTCGAGTGTACAGATCATGCGCTACATTCAAGTGTGGTTTGCGTATAAATCAATATTTTATGGAAGATCCAAATTGATGATCTTATTTAATAGGATAATTACAACTAGTACACAAAATCTGAGGTCATTCGGATGTTGGTAAGGCACTCAACCAAGTACAACAAAATCGACACAAAAGTTTTTCAAATACATTGTTTTTGTTGTCTTTAGATGCATGGCCTATGAATGTCCAAATTAACTCAAATTTTATTTGTAAGCTATTTATATGATGTTTATGAAGATCAATGGTTTAGATTTTTAATATAATGTTTATAAGGCACAAAATGACTTGAGTGAATTCTGCCTCCGCTACACTCGAGTGTATTCTAGCCTCTCTCTCTCTCTCTCTCTCTCTCTCTCTCTCTCTCTCTATATATATATATATATATATATATATATATATATATATATATACACACAATCATACATATATACACATGTATCATCATCATCTAAGCCTCGATCCCATCTTTGTTGGGGTCGGCTACCTGGATCCTTCATTTTCATTCAGCTCTATCATGGATCATATTTTGAGAGAGATGTAGAGATTCAAAATCTCTCTTTATAAGTTCTTCCCATGTTAATTTAGGCCTTCCTCTTCTTCTATCAACTGTGCTTGACTCAATAGCATTGTTTCATATCGGTGCATTAGTCGGTCTGCCTTGCACATGTTCATACCATATGAATCGGCCCTCATGCAACTTGTCCTCAATGCTCGCTACCCCCACATTATTCATGATATAGTCACTTTTCAAGCGATCTTTTCTTGTCTTTTCACACATCCATCCCAAAATATGCATTTCAGCCACATTCATCTTGTTGAAACCTTGCTTCTTCACCGCCCAACATTCACTCTCATAGAGCATGGCTGGTCGTATAAATGTTCTATAAAACTTGCTTTTTAATCCGAAAGGGATCTTCCAATCACATAATACTCCAGTTGCACTCCTCCATTTCAACCATCCTACAGTGATCATGTGAGAAACGTCATTTCGGGCATCCCCGTCTATTTGAATAATAGAACCCAAGTAACAAAATTTATCACATTTTCGTATATCTACTCCATCCAACTTGGCTCCACCATTCACACTACGACCTTGGCTAAAATTGCAATGCATATACTCAGTTTTGCTCCTACTAATCATCAATCCAGGTGATTCCAATGCCTTTCTCCAAAGTTCAACTTTATCATTCAATCCATCTTTACTTCCATCAATCAACACAATATCATTAGCAAATAACATACACCAAGGAATATCATCCTGAACATTTGTTGTCAACTCATCCATAACAAGAACGAACAGATATGAGTTAAGTGTGGATCCTTGGTGTACCCCAACTACGACAGGAAATGTTGGTGTCTCTCCTCCAGGAGTCTTCACACTTACAATAAAGCTATCATACATGTCTTTAATCAAGTCAATGTATTAGATTGGCACACCTTTTTTCTTCAAAACCATCCACAACACTTCCTTGGGACCTCGATCATAAGGTTTTTCCAAATCTATAAAAATCATATGAAGATCTCTTTTGCTTTCTCTATACTTCTCCATAGCCTCCTTATCAAAAAAATAGCATCTAATGTTGATCTTCCAGGCATGAAACCAAATTGATTGTTTGATTTCAGCATCATAGATCTTAGACTCTGCTCAATAATCCTCTCACAAAACTTCATTGTGTGACTCATCAACTTGAGACTTTGTAGTTTGTGCAGCTCTAAACATCACCTTTGTTCTTGTGATGGGGAATATAGAACTATTTCTCCACTCATGGCATCTGCTTGGTCTTCATGATTTGTTAAAGAAATTTGTTAACCACATAACTCTTTCATCCCCCATACTCTTCTATACATACATATATGTGTGTGTGTGTGTGTGTGTGTGTGTGTGTGTGTGTGTGTATATATATATATATAGAGAGAGAGAGAGAGTCAGGCTAGAATACACTCGAGTGTACAGATCGCACGCTACACTCAAGTGGTGTTTGCATAAAAAGATTATTTTTTTGCAAAATGTAAACCATTGATCTTCGTTGTCATACTATAATTAGGCTACATATAAATTTTGAGCTCATTTGGATGAGTATAATTCACTCATCTGAGGGCAACAAAATCGACGCACGAAACTAATTTGAAATGCATAATTTTTGTGGTCTTCATAATATGACCTATGAATGTCCAAATGGGCTAAAATTTTATATATGAGCTATCAGTGTTTTAAAAATCGTCCTAGGCGGCCACTTAAGCGCCACAAGGTGTTGGACGATTAAAATGTATTATAAGCGGCGCTTGAGCAAATTTGAGAAAAGCAGCTGCTTTTTGCCCGCTTTTTCCCGCTTTTTTCCCACTTTTTCCCGCTTTTTCCCCGCTTTTTTCAAAAAAACTGTTGTAAGCATATAACATTAAGTACATTATATGTCACGTTTTGTATTGACTATAATATATTAAATTAGCATACATTAAATGTTCTATGATATACTTAGTTCTAATTTAGAATGCATACTTTGTATGTAAGCTGTAATGATATCGTACTTTTGTGATGTATCCGAGTGAATTATAGGTAACTATTATCTAATTTAGAATGCATACTTTGATTAAATGTACTGCTGTAATGTATGACTATTTGATGATGTGCAAATGTAACAATATGTTTGTTAGCTAGCTATGATAGGTCTATTATTTACTGTTTAGCTATGTAAACATGATACAAATTCGTTGTTTCATCTTGTATATACACTTATTATTTTATGTGTAGGCTGCTTTATCTATGACAAGTATATTGTTTACTATATTATATAGATACAATCGTTGTTGTATAGTTGTATTCTAAACTCTTTGGGTGTTTTATATTGTCTTGTACAATGTTTAGATATGTATAAAAATTTCAAAAATATAGTATTTATATACATATGTAATTTTGCATAAAAGTTTATAGGAATTGGAAATCTGCTTTTCTAAAAAGTGCCCGCTTAATCGCCTGTATGGCGATTAATCGGCTACAAGGTCTCGTCCGCACGCTTCCCGCTTCGCGCTTTTTAAAACCTTGTGAGTTATTCACATGACGTTTAAGAAAATTAACAGATTAGATTTAAAAAAAATATATTGCATCATGGAAAACTACTTGAGTGTATTCTGTTCCGGATACACTCGGTTGTATTCTAGCCTGATTCTATATATATGTGTGTGTGTGTGCATGATTGTATATATATATATATATATATATATATGTGTGTGTGTGTGTGTGTGTGTGTGTGTGTGTGTGTGTGTGTGTGTGTGGCTATTCATTTACTACTCGTGCGGGTAACTAAGGTTAGTTACCCGTGCATCCATTTTGTAATAGGAAGACACATTTGTAATAAGACAGACAACGTTGTAATCAGATGACCAAAATTGTAATACAAAGACTCGTTTTGGAATACTACGTAAATTGCTATAATAAATATCATTTTTATTGTATTCAGAGGGAGAATAAAAATTTCATGATGTATTTACAAAACGAGTATTTGTATTAAAATTTTGGTTGTCTCATTACAATTAGGTGCCTTCCTCAGGGTAACAAAAGTTAGTTACTCGCGCGAGCAGTAAATATATGCCTTATATGTGTATGTATGTATGTATGAGTCATCAAGGAGACTTCCTCTCCCTGACCCCTCATTGACCTATGGAGGCCCGACACAGGAGGAGTAAGGTAAACCAAGTGTGCAACCCATTAGTTCCGACGCAAACCATGTCAGACATAAATCCCAATTTTATTCGGCCCCGTGAGGATTCGAACCTGAGACCTCTGTCTGCGTTCACGATCCGATCACCAGTGAGCTACACCCTTGCGGGCATATGTATGTATGTATGTATGTATGTATATATAGAGAGAGAGTCAGGTTGGAATACACTCGAGTGTATTCGGAGCAGAATACACTCAAGTAGTTTTTCATGATGTAATATTTTTTTTTAAAGATAATCCGTTGATCTTCTTAAACATCTTGTGAATAATAGCTCATATATAAAATTTGAACCCATTTGGACACTTATAGATCATGTTATAAAGACCACAAAAATTATGCATTTCAAATTAGCTTCGTGTGTCGATTTTGTTTCCCTCGGATGAGTGACTTATATTCATCCAAATGAGCTCAAAATTTGTATGTAGCCTAATTATAGTATGACAATGAAGATCGATGGTTTACATCTTGCAAAAAAATAGTCTTAATATGCAAACACTACTTGAGTGTAGTGAGCGATATGTACACTCGAGTGTATTCCAACCTGACTATATGCGTGTGTGTATACATATATATACACATATATATGTATGCATACATGTATACATACACATATATATGTATATATAAATATATATGTATACGTATATGGGATTAAGAGAGAAAGATTTCTCCCCCCCCCCCTCTCCCATGCCCGTGGAGAAGCCGAACGCCTAGGAGAGTGGTAAATCAAGGCAGCAACTGGGATTCGAACCCGGGTCCCTTTGTTAGGGGACACCATGCTTGACCACTTGAGCCACTCCTTGTCGATATATATGTATACATATATATACATATACATATATATGTATACATATATACATATACAGCCGACAAGGAGTGGCTCAAGTGGTCAAGCACAGTGTCTCCTCACGAAGGGACCTGGGTTCGAATCTCAGTTGCCGCCTTGGTTTACCACCCTCCCGGACGTTCGGCCTCCGTCACGGGCGTGGGAGAGGGGGAGAGAATGCCTCTCTTTATCCCATATATATACATATACATATATATGTATGTATATATAAAGTGGAAAGGTGTTGTTTATTCAGTGAGTAAAAATGTTTACAGGGTACTCTCTTATATAGCTACAGAGAGTAAGACATACATACAAGCAGGCAATATGGGACTAATACAAAGGAAAATAACACAGTAGAAGCAGAAAATAACACAGTATTTCTATACTCCCCCTCAAGCTGGAGCGTAGATGTCGAATAAGCCCAACTTGTCAATCAGAGTCTGGAAGCGAGTTTTAGGTAGAATTTTAGTGAAGATGTCTGCAAGTTGCTTCTCAGTGCTGAGATATGGAGTGCAGATGTGGCCAGATAGGACTTTCTCCCGAACAAAATGGCAGTCAACCTCGATATGTTTGGTTCTTTCATGGAAGGTGGGGTTGCTCGCAATGAAAATAGACGCCTTATTGTCGCAGAACATAGGAATAGGGCTAGAAGAAGTGATATCAAATTCATTCAGAAGGCTACGGACCCACAGGAGCTCACATGCAGTATGAGCCATAGCTCTATATTCTGCCTCTGCACTGGACCGGGCAACAACAGTCTGCTTTTTGCTGCGCCAAGTAACCAGATTTCCTCCCACAAAAGTACAATATCCAGAAGTAGATTTTCTGTCAGATCGACTGCCTGCATAGTCAGAATCAGAAAAACCAGATAAATTGCAGTGGCCATGTTTTTTGTACAGAAGACCTTTCCCTGGAGAACTTTTCAGATAGCGTAATATATGACAGATAGCATCCCAGTGGCATTGCCGGGGTTTATCAAGATACCGGCTGATGAATCCTACAGCAGCTGCCAAGTCAGCCCTAGTGACAGTCAGATATATAAGCTTGCCAACCAGTCTCCTGAACTGGTGGTGATCAGCATAAGGTGGGGAAGTATCATCATCCCAGTTCATATTGGGATCCAGAGGAGTGTTGGCTGGCTTGCAACCCAGCATACCAGTTTCTTGCAAGAGATCAAGAACATATTTTCTTTGTGACAAGCATAGTCCTGCAGAAGATCTAGCAACCTCAATACCTAGTGTTAATATATCTTTCTTTATGTCTTTATTTTCTATTTTTCATTACTGCTGTACCTATGTGCAATTTACTCCTTTATATAAATAAAGAGGAGAGCCCTATTGGGAACTCTCACGTTGCCTTGCGCAACACACATTGCGGCTGTTCCGTTTTACGTATTCCGCTAACATGGTATCAAGAGCAGTGTGATCGGCCGCTTCCGCTTCTCCTTTCTCCAGCGCCGCCGCCCTTCCTCCTCCATCCCAGCAGGGTCGTCGCCGTCCTCCACCTAGGGAGCCGCCGCAGCAGCGGCCTCCTTCTCCTCTCGCCGCCGCCGCGCGGCAGGGGCAGGGCAGACGCCACCGTCGGCGCTGCAGCCCGTCGGCTAAGGGCTTCCGTCGCCCGTCTATTATCTCTGGACCTCCGGTAGTCTCCTCCATGCTACCATAGGCCCGGCAGCCAAGAACCGAAGCTCCGTCTACGTTTTCGGCAATTTTTCAGCAACTTTTCGGCTAATTTTCGGAAGCTGAATTTGCTGTTTGGGGATTTCCGGTTGATCAAACGGCCATCTAAAGCCCTAACCGGAGGTCTCGTCTCTTCCAATGTGCCTTCCTAATCACATCTCCTTCATGTGTGATTAGGAACCTCTCTCTCTTGAAGGCTGTCGATGCGTCAGTAACGCATCCTCTATCCAGTTTCAGTTGTGACGTGTATCTCTCCGTCACGTGACGTGTATCTTCCCGTCAATCCAGCCTTCCTTGTGACGCGTATCATTCCGTCACCTATCCTCGTTGCATTATGGAGAATAAGATGTCCACCTATTATGAAGAGGTGTCGCCTATTCCCATCAAACTCAACGGGAAGAATTTTCTGCTATGGATGAATGTTGTTCATACCGTCTTGGAGTCCCGAGATAGGGCAAAGTTCGTTGATTCTGCACCCCTAGCTAGCACTGACAAAGACTATGCCGAGTGGAAACGTCTGGACAGCCTAGTGAAGACTTGGCTATGGGGCAGCATGGAACCTACAATTGCATCTAGGTTCATGTTTTACTCTACAGCCAAGGAGATTTGGGATGCCGTGAAGCAACATTATGCTCAAGAAAAGAATGCTCTTCGCCAGTTTATGATTTATGACCGTCTTTTTGCGGAAAGACAGGGTGATAAGCCACTTGAAGAGTATTTTGGTGTGATTCAAGCTATTTCTCAAGAACTGAGCTACTATCATCCAGTGACAGTTGCTGAGCAGATTAAAGATCGAGACGACCTGGTCACTGCTAAATTTCTCTCTGGACTTAGCCCCTCCCTCAGTTCGGCCAGAAGTGTGATCCTTGCTTCAGACAAATTACCAAGCCTTGCAGAAGCTTACTCTAGGATTCAGCAGTCCACCTTTGAGTCTGCTGATTCTATTTTTGTTGTTCCTTCTGGAGATTCTCATGCTTCTATTGCAGCAGCAGTAAGAGGAGGACGACCTGCACCATCTGACAAATCTGGCTTGGGCAGAGGACGTGGGACTCGTCCTAGATGCACATTCTGTGACAAACCTGGGCATACTGTAGAAAAATGCTGGAAGAAACATGGGAGACCTGCTGCCCCGCCTGTTGGAGCTGCAAACTGTGCCACCTCGGAATCTTCAGCTGTGGGTTCTAGTACTCCTGGCATCACTCTTACTCAGGAGGAATACGACAGATTTATTCAGACAACTCAGCACTGGAACATGGGCGCGTCATCTACTTCGGCAGCCAACCTTGCGTCTACTGCGGGTAATCAGGCTACATCCTTTATGGCTTCTGGATCCGCAAATCCTTGGGTGGTTGACTCTGGCGCATCCCAGCACATGACTGGTATGAGGAGATTGCTTCGTTCACTTGACTCATATATTCCTCATCCATCTGTTACCTTGGCAGATGGTTCAGTGAGGAAGGTGGTAGCTAGTGGATCTGTGTCTCTTACACCAGATATTGATCTGAAATCTGTTCATTTTGTGCCTGAATTTCCATTTAATTTGCTTTCTGTTGCCAAGCTGATTGACACTGTAAAATGCACAGTAACATTCGGGCCCTCTTGTTTTGTTTTACGGGATCTCAAGAGTATGAAGATGATTGGTGGGGGGCCTAGGAAAGGTGATCTCTACCTCTTCCCTGGTGATTGTCTACCTCGCCATCCACCTCCTGCTCCAGTTTCAGCCGTCATGATGAGTGATTCCCCCTTGCTGTGGCATTGCAGATATGGACATCCATCCTTAGAAAGCCTGAAGAAGTTGGAACCAGATCTGGCTCATTTGTCTTCTTTAGAGTGTCAATCGTGTCAGTTGGGCAAACATCATAGATTGTCATATCCTGTTCGTGTCAATAATCGGGCTACTAGTCCGTTTGAGCTAGTCCATAGTGATGTGTGGGGTCCTGTTAAAGACCAAAGTTATAATGGCTTTAGCTATTTTCTTTCCTTTGTGGATGATTACTCTCGCATGACATGGATTTATTTGTTGAAAAGTCGTGAGTCTGTGCTTTCCATCATTAAATATTTTCATAAAGAAATTCAAGTTCAATTTAATTGCAACATCAAGACTTTTCAATCTGACAATGCTCTCGAATATGTTCAGAAAGCGATGAATGAATTTTGTAGTTCGGTTGGGATGATTCATCATACATCCTATCCTCACACCCCTATGCAGAATGGAGTTGCTGAGAGAAAGAATCGCCATCTTTTGGATGTTACTCGATCCCTCATGTTTGAATCAAATGTGCCTAAACGGTTCTGGTCTGAAGCCCTTCTCACCGCATGTTTTTTTATTAATAGACAGCCCTCCTCCGTTTTGCATGGACGCACTCCCTTCTCTGTTTTACGCCCTATGGATCAACCTTTTCATGTTCCTCTTCGGGTGTTTGGTTGTACATCCTTCGTTCATAATTTTGATCCTAAACAAGACAAACTTTCACCTAGGTCTGTTAAAACCTTGTTCCTTGGGTACTCTGGTACGAGTAAAGGTTACAAGTGTTATTGTCCTAGTTTGCGTCGTATGTTTGTTTCTAAGGATGTCACTTTTCATGAAGCCACTCCATATTTTGCAAATTCTATGAGCAAGGGGGAGCAATTGAGTGAGAGAGTGCCACCCCCAATTCAAAGTGAGCGAGTGGCACCACATGTGCCGAGTGAGGGAGTGCCACCCATTATTAGTCAGGACATGCAGCATGATGATGCACCTGTCATTCAGCCCTATTCACAGGTGTATCACAGGCGAGGTAGACAGAATCCAGATGAGGCAGCGACACCAGTCTCTGAGCTTCCTCCATCGTCTTCTACTCACGAGATTCCTGCAGAAGCTTCTGATCTTGATGTTCCTATTGCTGTCAGGAAAGGTATTCGTTCATGTACTATTAGACATCCCATATCCAATGTGTGTTGTTTGTCCCACTTATCTACACAGGCTCGTGCATTTGCTGTTGAGATGGACTCAATTACGACACCAAGAAATCATTTAGATACTATGAAGGACAGTGGTTGGAAACAGGCAATGCAGGTGGAAATATCTGCTCTATTAGACAATGGCACATGGGATCTTGTCGACTTACCTGCAGGAAAGAAAATTGTGGGGTACAGATGGGTTTTCACAGTCAAACACAACCCTGATGGATCTGTTGAAAGGTTGAAGGCTAGATTGGTAGCAAAAGGCTACACACAGACATATGGAGTTGACTTCTTTGAGACTTTTTCTCCAGTTGCTCGTTTGAACTCTGTACGGATCCTTATATCACTTGCTACTACCTTTGACTGGCCTATTTTTCAGCTGGATGTCAAGAACGCTTTTCTTCATGGTGATCTCCAAGAAGAGGTATATATGGAGCAACCACCTGGTTTTGTTGCTCAGGGGGAGTGTCAGAAAGTGTGCAAACTGAAGAAAGCTATATATGGGCTAAAGCAATCTCCTAGAGCTTGGTTTGACAAGTTCAGTGCTGTTGTTTTACAGATGGGTTTCTCTCGTTCCATGACTGATCACTCTCTATTTTATTCAAACTCTTCTTGTGGGTCTATCATTATTGCTGTCTATGTTGATGATATTGTGATTACTGGCAGCGATTCTACAGGTATATCACGTGTGAAGGAAGGATTACAAAAACACTTTCACACAAAGGACCTGGGGAAACTGAGATATTTTCTAGGGATTGAGGTTCTTAGATCCCATGCAGGTATAAACCTATCTAAGAGGAAGTATGTGCTGGACTTGCTACAGGAAACAGGCATGACTGATTCTAAGCCAGTATCCACTCCTATGGATTATCACACCAAGGAGATGGATGATGACACTGAGTATTCAGATCCAGGACACTACAGGAAAATAGTTGGGAAGTTAATCTATCTAACTGTAACAAGACCCGATATTTCTTTTGCTGTAGGAGTGGTGAGTCAACATATGTGCACACCACGATAGTCACACTGGACAGCTGTATGCAGGATTCTGAGATATCTGAAAAGTGCTCCTGGAAAGGGAATCACTTACTACAAACCAAAGAGCTCCTCATCACCTTTGGTTCTGACAGGTTATGCAGATGCAGATTGGGCTGGCAATCAGATTGATAGAAGATCTACTTCTGGCTACTGCACTTTCCTTGGTGACCATTTGATCACTTGGAAAAGCAAGAAACAACAGGTGGTAGCGCGGTCTAGTACTGAAGCTGAATACCGTGCTATGGCACATGCATGTTGTGAATTACAATGGATCAAATCTGTCTTATCTGAGTTGAAGATTTCGATTCAATCTCCCATGACACTCAAGTGTGACAATCAATCTGCTATACATATTGCCAGGAATCCTGTCTTCCATGAGCGTACAAAGCATATAGAAGTTGACTGTCACTTCATCAGAGATCAGATAAAGAATGGCAATGTTGTGACACCATATGTCAAGTCTGAGGATCAATTAGCTGACATCTTGACAAAGCCATTAGGTCCAGCAGTGTTCCAGAATTTATGTGGCAAGCTGGGCATCCACAATGTGTACACTCCAGCTTGAGGGGGAGTGTTAATATATCTTTCTTTATGTCTTTATTTTCTATTTTTCATTACTGTTGTACCTATGTGCAATTTACTCCTTTATATAAATAAAGAGGAGAGCCCTATTGGGAACTCTCACGTTGCCTTGCGCAACACACACATTGCGGCTGTTCCGTTTTACGTATTCCGCTAACACCTAGAAAATATCGTAGTTTTCCTAGGTCCTTGGTGATGAAGTGTTGTGTTAAATATTGTTTGGTTGCCTGTATCCCTGCACTGTCACTGCCAGATAAGACAATATCATCAACATATACAATAAGTATGACAAGTCCTGCTGCAGTTTTACGAATAAAAACAGAATGATCAGATTGAGAACGCCGAAAGTCAAAGGTAATCAAGATCTGACTAAGCTTGTCAAACCATGCCCGTGGACTTTGTTTCAGACCATAGATTGCCTTTTTGAGTTTGCATATTTTAGAAGCAGACTCCCCCTGAGCAACAAAACCCGGAGGTTGCTCCATGTAGACCTCCTCCTGCAGATCCCCATAGAGAAAAGCATTTTTGACATCAAGTTGATACAAAGGCCAGTCTTTGTTCACAGCAACAGATATCAGAATTCGAACAGAATTAAGGCGGGCCACAGGAGAAAAAGTTTCAAAATAATCAACCCCATATGTTTGAGTATATCCTTTTGCAACTAATCTGGCCTTCAGGCGTTCAATGGTACCGTCTGGTTGATATTTAATAGTAAAAATCCAGCGGCATCCAACAGTGTGGCATGAGGACGGACGATCAACCAGATCCCAAGTCTGTTGATCACAAAGTGCCTGCATTTCTTGCTCCATAGCATGTTTCCAGGCAGGATGACAGAGTGCCTCTTTTGCTGATTTAGGAATTGTCACGGCAGACAAAGCAGCAGTAAAACAAGCAAAGCTACCACAGAGATTGTCAGATGAACAGAAATTACTAATAGGATGCTGAGTACAGGAGCGAACGCCTTTGCGTTTACTGATAGGAATATCCAGGTCAGAAAATACCTCAGTGGAAGGTGGATCATCCGTAGACGCAGGAGTTGGTTCGGCCGGGGCTTCAGAAGTAGCGTTCTTTGACCTGCACCGATAGACTTGCAAAGGGCGTTCTTGAGGCACATCATGAGCAGGAGATTCTTCAACAACTAAAGGTAATGGTGTAGGAGCCATAATGTCATCCGACAATTTTTCACCAGAGGTAGAAAAATAAGGCATGTGTTCAAAAAATGTCACATCCGCACTAACCAACCACTGTTTTTTAACAGGATCGAAACAGCGGTACCCTTTCTGAGTACGGGAGTATCCCAAAAACACACATTTGATCGAGCGAGCATCAAGCTTAGTGAGGCCAGGACGAAGGTTTTTTACAAAACAAGTACTCCCAAAAATCCGAGGAGGCAGAGAGAATAAGGGTTTATCAGGAAATAAAATAGTATATGGGACCTGATTTTGCAGAACAGAAGAAGGCATGCGATTGATAAGATAGCATGCAGTAGAGACAGCTTCAGGCCAGAAATGTTCGGGTACTTTATAGTGTAGGAGAAGGGTGCGAGCAACCTCTAGAAGATGGCGGTTTTTGCGTTCAGCAACGCCATTTTGTTGAGGAGTGTAAGGACAAGAAGTCTAATGGATGGTTCCTCGGTCAGCACAAAAGGATGTAACAGAGTGTTGCATGAACTCCAGAGCATTGTCAGTCCGAAAAATTTTAATGGGGCGATTAAATTGTGTTTGAATTTCAGCAAAGAAGGTGTGAATAGTTTCTAACACAGTATCCCGTCCTTTAAGCAAAAACAACCATGTGGTGCGAGAATAATCATCAATAAAGGTCATAAAATATTTCACACCAGACAAACTTGATACAGAGCATGGTCCCCAAATATCAGCATGAACCAAATCAAAGATTTCTTTAGAGGCAATAATGTGTTTAGCTGGAAAAACAGATCGAGTTTGTTTGCCCAAAACACAAGTTTCACAGGAAAAAGTTTTCTCAGATAAAGTAGGAAATAAATGTTTTAGATTGGCAGCAGATGGATGGCCCAGGCGAAAGTGCCACTGTAATCCCGTCACTGAAGTAGAACGCAGAGCTGCAGCAGAAGGGGGTCCATCCAAGTAATATAGCCCGTCTGGTCCTTCACGGCCCGAACCAATCCTCATCTTCGTACGGAGATCATTCACAACACAGCCAGAAGGATCAAATTTAATAGAGCACTTGAGTTGTTTAATCATCTTACTGACGAACAATAAATTAACAGGAAATTTTGGAATATATAAAATAGACTTCAAGTGCATATTTGGTGATAGCGGGACCGTGCCAGTGCCATGGACAGCAGTTTTGGAACCATTCGCAACAGTAACAGAATTTATAGGAACAGTTTTATTAAGACTTGAAAATAAGTGAAGGTCACCAGCCATATGAGTGGAAGCACCGGAATCAATGCACCACTGTTTGTTACCAGATGATGGAGAGGCTAGCATGGCAGAGGGTCCGGAAGTAGACGAGGATGGCATCTGCGCAAGTCGTTCCTGGAACATCTTTTCAAACTCCGAACGTAACCAGTCGGTATTTGCTGGAGCAGTAGGTGGGTCAGAAGTAGAGTCAGCAGCAGCATCTGTGGCAGCCTGGTTAGCCCAAGCCGGCTTGCCGTGTTTAATCTAACAGCGATCTTCAATATGATTGTCCCAGCCACACCAGTTGCAGTAGCGAGGGCCGGAAGGAGCACTACGTCCAGAAGAGCCGCGGCCTCCGGAGGGAGGAGGACGACCACCACGGCCACGGCCGCGACCACGGCCACAGCCTGAATCAGCAGAGCGAGCAATAAGCGCAGGTTGCTCAACAACAGAAGTAGGAGTCATGGATGGAAGACGTTGGACTCTTTTTAGAACATCTCGAAGAGTCGGTAGAGGGTCGCTGGAGAGGATCTGGTCAACCACTCCAGAGAAGGAGGTAGGAAGTGCAGCCAAGAACTGCACCAGTTGCAGTTCATTGCGTTGTTTCTGAGCAACTTTGATGTCAGCCGTCAAAGGGTGGTAGAGTTCAAACTCATTCCACAGTGTCGAGCATTGGTTGTAGAAGTCATCAATAGACATGTCAGCCGAGAACTCCTTTTTCGCCAAGGTTTTGAAGATTTCAAAAACGCGCTTCGGATTCTCCTGATGTGAATAAACATGGGATAATTGATCCCACATAGCCTTCGCATCATGAAGGCAGAGAAGAGATTGGCTGATACGAGGTTCAGTACTGTTGAGGATCCAAGACATGATGCCAGAATCATCCTTGGACCATTACGCGTAACTCTGTCTGACTTTGTCATCTGAATCAGTCGTAGGAGCAGCAGGAGGTTCAGTCATAAGGTGATGATATCGGCCTTGTGCTTTGACATATAGCAACATATAGCACAAAGGACGCCAACCAGAGATGGTAGTTGGAGCCACCGTCAAGCTTCACTGTGGTAACGCACAGAGACCGGGGGGGCTCAGGAAACGCCATGGTAGAGGCAGGGCGGCGCAGAAGCAGAGTAGAGCAGAAACCCACAAAGGGCAGATAGCAGCAGCAGAGATCTGACGTGTCAGATCAGAAGACCCGTATCGGGCAGAAGATGCATAGAGAAACCTACGCCATCATGAGGGAAGCTCAACGTTCCACCATGAGGCGCAGGCAGAAAGAACGAAGATCCGGAGAGACTCTCAACTCAACCAGCCAGTGGGTGTCCGAATGTAGATCCGACGAGCACCCGAACGTAGAGCGAAGGGAGAGGTAAAAACCAGTGGCCGCCGGCCGGAGGCGAAGGACCCCGAAGAAGAGAGAGGGCTTGGAGGTGGTAGGTTGTGGAGGAGAGGAGGTGGCTACGGGATGTGTTTGCCGGGAAGGGAGGGTGGACGGAGGATGGAAGCGGCGGGAGGCAGGTGGTGGGCGGCGGCGCTGGGGGGGGGCGGCGGCTAGAGAGAAGGAGAAGGGGAGAGCGGCGCCTGGGGTGATGGCGGGCTGCGGTGGAGGAGGTGGGGGGGCGGCGGGGGGGAGGGCTTACGTCATGGGTGGGCTGATGGGTGGGAAAAATAACCTGCTCTTGATACCATATAAAGTGGAAAGGTGTTGTTTATTCAGTGAGTAAAAATGTTTACAGGGTACTCTCTTATATAGCTACAGAGAGTAAGACATACATACAAGCAGGCAATATGGGACTAATACAAAGGAAAATAACACAGTATTTCTATAGTATACATATATATATGCATGTATATATATACATATACATATACATATAAATGTATATATACATATACATATATATATATGTATACATATATATATATCTTTATATATACATATACATATATATATATGTATACATATATATATATCTGTGTATACATATATACATATGTATATATGTATACATACATATGTATATATGTGTGTGTATGTATGTATATATGTGTGTGTGTGTGTGTATATATATATATATATATATATATATATATATATATATATATATATATATATATATATGTATGTATATATGTATATATATGTATATGTATATGTATATGTATATGTATATATATATATATATGTTAGAGAGTGTATATTAGCTTATTTAGTTAATAGGTTAATTACTTAGTGGGCCTTTAGTGTCTCGGCCTGTTTAGATTACTTATAACTCCGGTCTCAGGGTTTCTCCCTTGTTGGACAGGGTTGTATGTCTTTAATCATTGAATCACTTCAATACATTCATTATTATTTCTCACATGGTATCAGAGCGTGTTCCGTCCTAGGGAACCCTAATCCAGCCGCCACCCCTCTCCCGTCTTCTCTCCGGCGCATACGCAACAGCAGCAGCAGTCGCCGCCTCTCACTTGTAGAGAGATCAACCAAGGGGGAGCGCCTCCGCCTGCGAGCGGCTGCCTCCATCTCCATGGTTTAGGCTGGCTTCTCGCTAGGCATATCCCGGCCTCCATGGTCATCTCTATTCTCAATTCATAACAGCGGTCTTCTTACTTCCCGACGATCTCCATCACGCCACCGTCGCATCCAACCACAGAGCAGTCGTAGTTGCCAATCCCCGGCTACCAACTACAGCTCTGCCGGCCAAGACAATAGTCGGTTAGCAGTAGCAGAAGCCACCGCAGCCAGCAGCAAGCAGCGCCACCATCTCCTGCAGCAGTCGTCGTCATCCCGTCGCAAAGCAGACGACGCCACCAATCAGCGTCATCAACAGCAGCCATCGCCTCTACCGCTGCACCGCAGGGTCGGTACTACCGACTCCCTCGATGGCTGCAGCCTGTGACCTCGTCGTTATTACCGACAGACAGGTCGATAGTACCGAGATATGCAATCTTGAGTATATCAACAGTAGCCATCGTCTCTACCGTTGTATTGCCCTGACATCCTAAGCACCAGCCTGCGTCGTCTCTCATAGAGAGGCTCCGCATTTGACTCCGCATGCAGCCTCATGGCATGCAATATCTCCGGAGTTGTGCAGGAGACCGGTATCATCTCCTCTATTGCGGCCAAGTGCTACATCCGTCGAGCGACATAATCCAACCATCTTCTGCTACATCCACCGAGCGACATAATCCAGCCATCTTCTGCTACCCCAGTGCCATTGTTTGTCTCCTTGATCATCCTTGTTGTTGCATTCATCACTCTACCATATTCAACCATGACGTCACCCCTAATTGTTCCATCTTCTCCCAAGTTACTAACGTCCTCCAAAATTTCGTGGTTAAAAATTTTTGCAGGGGCGCCCCACAAATGTTGTTTCGGGTCGGGATTAGATCCATTTAATTTTTCTGCTCAGATATTACATTGACCCATTTAGCATTTCCTCTCTGATTATCGGTTTCCATTCTCTACATACTATACATCTCAATTTCACAGATTCCTCTCTTCACCAATTCTTTCCCACCCTTCCACCCATCATGTGTGTATTCCCTTTTCACAGATTCCTCTCTGATTATCGGTTTCCTATATCCTTTCCTCCACGCCATATACTCTTGTCGTATTTGGTGTGCGGGGATAGAGAGGAGAGGAAAAGTATGAGAAGAGACAGAGCATGAGTGAGAGTATGAGAGAGAGATGAGATTGATGATATATATATTCCAGGCTACTATCTTCATGGCTATTACATGGAGCTTCGTTCTTCAGCACATTTGTTCTCCACTTCTAGGTAGCATTCAAGGATCTCCATTGCAGCATTGACATCGAGCTTATCGCGTTCGTACCGCATTATGTACGTTAGGACAAGAGGTTGCTGCTCGCATTCCAGCCTTGTGTTTCCTCCACATCCGGTGTAAATGGTGTTCCAGTTGATCATCCTCGCTGCATTCACATGAGACAGATGGGTGCTTTTTCAGTTCTCAGAAACTCAGCAATTTCTAGCCTGCCAAATCTACATCTACAAGGTTGATTCATCCAGATTTATCTTCACCGAGTTGTTTCATAACGTCTTCTCTGAGTTGTATTTGTTGTATTAGCATCACCTTCTGTTGATTTACTTGGGACTTTCCTTGATGGATGATCTCCTTTCCCGTCAAGCTCCCAAGGCTCATGCGCCAGAGCTATGGTACTTGCATTGTATCATTAGCACATTGTCTGTTCGTGTTCGTGCCACGTTATGCGCGTTTGTCAGACGATTTGAAGATCCCGCTACTGCTACATCATCATTGTGTATCCGCATTCGTGTCGCGTTAAGTACGTATTCCAGTGAAGATGTCGTAGTCGGGGTATTGGTGATTGTCTGCTTCAAAGTGGTGAATTACTGTTCTAGTATTCAAGTTCCATCTATCAAGTGTTCTTCATTCCAAATGCACTCCAAAAGACCTTCAAAGCACGAGGATTTCCATCCTGTAGAATACAAGTCAAGGAGAGAGGCATCATCATCATATGATTTAGGGGGAGTATTGTTTAAGGGGGAGTATCAATCTTTTGTATGGGAAGTGATATTTATGTTTTATCATTTCTATCTTTAATTTATCATTTCTTTTATCGTTTTATGGAGTCATGTAACTCCAAGCTTGGACATGAGTTTCACCCATGATCCAGCTTGAGGGGGAGTATTAGAGAGTATATATTAGCCTATTTAGTTAATAGGTTAATTAATTAGTGGGCCTTTAGTGTCTCGGCCCATTTAGATTACTTATGTCCCAAGGCTCAGGGTTTCTCCCTTGCTCCTATATATATAGGACAAGGTTGTATGTCTTTGATCATTGAATCACTTCAATACATTCATTATTATTTATCACAATAATATATATATATAGAGAGAGAGAGAGAGTTAAGCTGGAATACACTCGAGTGTACCGGAGGCGCTATACACCTCAATCATTTCCATCATCCAACAATCCTTTTGAAAATCTAAATCGTTGATCTTCTTTAAGATCTCAAGAACATACTATATGATAAATTTGAGCTCATTTGGATACTTATAGGTCATGCATCTAAAGAAGTAAAAAATTATGCATTTTAAATTAGTTTTGTGTGTTGATTTTGTTGTCCTTGGATGAGTGACTTACACTTATCCAAACGGGCCCAAATTTTGTATGTAGCCTATTATTATTATAACAATGAAGATCAATGGATTAGATTTTTGAAAGATATGGTGTAGATAGGTAAACACCATTGGGGTGTACGTTGTGATCTGTACACTTCAGTGTATTCTAGCCTAACTCTCTCTCTCTCTCTCTCTCTCTCTCTCTCTATATATATATATATATATATATATATATATGGGATTTATTCGTTGCCCGCGCGGGTAGCCTGATTTTTCGCTACCCGGACATCCAAAAGTGTAACTATATGGTTCACAAAAGTAACTCTAAGATCAAAAGAGTAACTATATTGATAAAAAAAAGTAACAATATGACTAAAAAAGTAACTGCGCAGAAAATATACAGTCAGTAATATATTGACGTATTTTTTTATTTTGGTGGGGCAAAAGATATTATTTTTGGATGAAATTTTTTGGGGAGCTAGATAAAATGCTCATTTACAATTGCAAAAAAAAATTAAAAAAAGTGACAGGAAGGGTGTGCGGGTAGCTACCCGCGCGGGTATTAAAGATGAGCCCATATATATATATATATATATATATATATATATATATATATATACATATATATATATACATATATATATATACATATATATATATGTACATCCATACATATATATGTGTGTATATGTATGATTGTGTGTGTGTGCGTGTATATATATATATAGGACAATGATCCACTGAGAAACATATATTGGTGAGAGCATGAGAGGCATTTGAATAACTTTGCACAATGATCAAATGTTCATAATCCAACCGTATGGATTAAAAATATACCCTATTAGTTACCTTCCCAAAAAAAATCATAATCATAGGACTCGTATTGCACGCACAACAAGCAAATCCTTTTCAACGCTCAACATTGAATTTTAGGCTGGCCGTTGGATATAAAATGTGTATATTGTATATATGGACATGTAAAAGATATCCGATTGTGATGATTTTTTGTGTTAAGGTAAATGTAATGATGTTCTTCCCATCAAAAAGGTTGGATATTGAAAATAATTTACAACTTTATAGTTATTCAATTGCCTCTCATGCTCTCACCGTAGAATGTTTCTCACTAGATCGCTACCCATATAGGGTAGTGATCCATTGAGAAACATCCTACGGTGAGAGCATGAGAGGCATTTGAATAGCTTAAAATTTACAGTTGTTTTATAAAATCCAACTGCATAGATGGAAAAAGCATCAATTCATTTACCTTCCCACAAAAGATCATTGCAATCGGATATGGCTTACATGTCCATATATAGAATATACATTTTTTACATCCAATGGTCAACCGAAAATTCAATATAAAGCGTTGAAAAGTATTCTATTATTGTGAATGTTCTACAAATCTGATGATGATGAAATTTTGTAGGAAGGTAATTTTGAAGGTATGCTTTTAATCCATGATGCAGGACTTCGACTTCGTGTCGACTTCGCCAGGTGTGGAAGTGGAAGTTTGTGGAAACTACGAGGAAGTTTAGACGCAAACTTTGACAAACTTTGATGCCATTTTTTGAAGAAATGATGTGAATTTTTAGAAAACTTTGATGGAAAACTTCTAATTATGTTATACCTCTATCTTATATATGTGAATTTAAAAAAAGAACACGATTTATGACTCTCTAGCCCTATGTAGGTTAATAATACAATGAGTTGCTTGAAATGGTCAATTGTGCAATACACATATATAGATACAGTTCACCATATGTATTATATACAATATACAATCAAATAGTAGTTACAACACCCTCTCTAAGAATGAGTGGCAACAAAAAACATAGGAGTTGATATTAGAAGTTATGAAGAGGGTTGGAGTGATATTTATGCCTTATATGGCCATTGGGGCACTAGTTTGGATTATGGTTCTGGGTGGTCTTAACTTCGCCCCAACTTCGCCAACTTCGAGGAAACTTCGACAACTTCGGAGAAGTTGAGACGAAAATACACACAAAAAAGTCAACTTCGCCGACATCCATGAAACTTCGCCCCGAAGTTTGGACGAGGTCTAAGTATATGGTATTCGACTTCGCCGATGGTCGAATTTCGAAACTTCGGCGAAACTTCGCCAAACTTCGACGATGTTGTGTTCCATGTTTTAATCTATACGATTGGATTATCGGAAGTCGGTCTCTGTGGACTTATTCAAATGTCTCTCATGCTCGCACCAAGATATGTTTCTCACCGGATCGTTACTATATATAATATATGTGTGTGTCTGTGTGTGTGTAGAGAGAGAGAGAGTGAAGCTAGAATACACTCGAGTGTATCCAGAGCATAATACACTCAAGTAGATTTACACGATGCAATATTTTTTTATAAAATCTCTGTTGATCTTCTTAAACATCTTGGGAATAGCTCATATATAAAATTTGGGCCCATTTGGACATTTATAGGTCATGTTATAAAGACCACAAAAAATTATGCGTCTCAAATTAGTTTTGTGCGTTGATTTTGTTGCCCTCAGATGAGTGACTTACACTCATCCAAATGGGCTCACAATTTGTATGTCGCCTAATTATAGTATGACAACGAAGATCAATCGCTCACATTTTGCAAAAAAAAGTCTTGATATGCAAACACCACTTGAGTGTATCATACAATCTGTACACTCAAGTGCATTCTCGCTTGACTCTCTCTCTCTCTCTATCTATCTATCGATCTATATATATAGAGAGAGAGAGAGTCAGGCTAGAATACACTCGAGTGTATCCGGAGCGGAATACACTCAAGTAGTTTTTCATGATGCAATATTTTTTTTTTAAATCTAATCCGTTGATCTTCTTAAACATCTCGTAAACAACTCATACGCAAAATTTGAGCACATTTGAATATGTATAGCTCATGTTATGAAGACCGCAAAAATTATGCATTTCAAATTAGTTTCACGCGTCGATTTTGTTGCCCTTGGATGAGTGACTTACACTCATCCAAATGGGCTCAAAATTTGTATGTAGCATAGTTATAGTATGACGGTGAAGATCAATGGTTTACATTTTGCAAAAAATAGTCTTGATACGCAAACACACTTGAGTGTATTCGTGCGATCCGTACACTCGAGTGTATTCTAGCCTGACTCTATATATATATATATATATATATATATATATATATATATATATATATATATATATATATATATATATATATATAGAGAGAGAGAGAGAGAGAGAGTACACACATGCATATGCATGCACAAGTATGTGGGTACATACATACATATAATGATATAAGTATATAAGATATATATAGTTATTAACACACACACATAAATATACAAGTATAAACAATTTGGGGTTAGTGTGGCCCCTATTAAGCCCAAATTAGGGTAATCTAGATTATTTAGGCAAGCGGACTGAGGCTTACGCAACAAATGCCTCACGTCTTGAGCGCCTTGATATGCCTCTCACAAACTGAGGTGCACGCCTCACAGGGGCAGACTGAGGCTTAAGTCCTAAGGTGTACGCCACTTGCACCTCGAGGCACATTTTTTAAAATCATGGTTGGGGTAGACATTTCTACATGAGTTCAAGTGCAAATATGGAATGATATCTAGAGTATGCAGGTGGAGGTCCATTTGAATGTGGATAAATATTAAATCAACTTCAGCATAGAAGAGAGACCCCACACACACACACATTTATAACATGGGCATGCTACCAAAAGCAAACACAAAAATCTAGCAAGAACTCCCAACTGAGGCTTACGCCTTTGGAGCTCCTCAACTCCTATTTTAAGCCTCACCAAAATGTGGTGCACTCCCCGAGGTGCATCAGGTGCTACCTCGCCTCGAGGCACGCCTTTTGATACCATGACTGAAGATGAATGTCGAGCTATGGCCCATACATGTTTTGACATGCAATGGTGAAATCTATTTGGTTGAGTTTGGGATTCTTGTTCAGACTCTATTGATTCTCTATTGTAATAACCAAGTCGCAATTCATATTCCCAATAGTGCAGTCTTCCATGAATGCACAAAACATATTGAGGTGGATAGCCACTTTGTGTAGACCCAGTTAAAGCTAAAATGATGTGACCCCTCACGTGTAGACAGGGATCAAAATTCTAACATTCTGACAAAATCACTACCCCCGTAAAATGTGATTAAAACATGTGAATAAGAGAATTGACTGCAACTTGATAACCATTGAATTTAATGTGGACGCTCTGAGCATTGTAGATTATTTTCGTGTAGGTTCGTAGGGTACCGACCAATGGGATCGTATATAGCTACATGTCCTAGCATATGCCTCAAATTAGGATGAATATGTCGAGAGAGTTTCTTACTCTCTAGAAAGGCTTCGTCGATGAACCAGACATCTACACTGAGCCTCAGCATCGTTGAGATGCATTTTAGGCATCTACAAATGAAAATACGATCAACCAACTAACCATATACAGTCCCCATGGACCATATCTAGACAACAGCAGCAGCATGGCTATTTACAGTTCAACTAGACCATATACGGTCCAGCACTGGATCATCCAGCATTGGGCCATAAATGTTGTTCAAATGAAAATATCGTCCAGGTTAGGAAGTATATAGTCTAGTGAGACCATAAATGTGGCATGAAAAAGAACCATGTGACTTTGAGACTTTGGATATGGGTCTTATTCCTATAAATAAACCCTCCATCTCGTCCCAAAGATGAAGAGCAATGAAAAGACATTAAGAGACGTCATTTTTTGAAGACCTAAAGCCACAGACCTAGGACTTCCCATAGGGTTTCATGCCTCCAAGAGCTCTTCTTCAAGCAATCGTCTTCATCCACAGTTAGCTTCCAGGTGTAAAAGGTAATTGTGCTCTTCTTTTCTCTTTTGTAATCATCCTATCTATAATCTCTCCATCAATAATGTCATCTTCTCCAGTAGATGTAGGCTCCCAAATTGGGAATTCACTGAACCACTGTAAATCATGTCTTTGTGATTGCTTACTTGCTCCATTGTTAATCTTCGTCGTACGTATTTAGATTGGATTACTCAATCTCACACTTCTACATCTCTGTCGTTGGGCCTTGTTGTCCAGATCTTCTAGCACCACCATATTCCCAACAAGTGGTATCAGAGCAACTTCTACCATCAGATTTCTACCATGACGTAGAAGTACAACATCGAGGAGTTCAATCGCTTGAAGAGGTTGAAAGTCACAACAATCAAAGAGGTGCAACTATTGCAAGAAGGCAGGTCATATCCGAAATGAATGCTACAAGTTGTAAAAAAGCGAAAGCAGGAGAAATCTAATCATGCTGTAGCTGACACAAAGGAAACTCGTGACGATTTTGAAGACAATGCGGGAAACCAACTAGCTCATTTAATTGGTAAAGAGGCTTGTGTTGGTCCCCTAACCCATATTTATAACGGTCCTTTTAATGCTCTAGTTTCTACCCAAGCAAACCAGGACATACATGAATAAATGGCATACTCTCCCCCCTTTCAAAACAAAACTGCTTAGTTGAAAAAGAAAATTGCTCAGTGATTGTCTAGAATACTCCTACAAATTAAGAAATTCGTATTTCTCTTTTAATATTTACATTAATAGTGATATTCTTATTTTAAAGTTAATACATTTGAAGGTGGGAAGGTACTTCCATTCCTCGTACATGAGCAAGTGACAAGTGAAAATTCTATTTAGTATGCGAGGGGGTCTCTCTCTCTAGGGTTACGCTCCTGCTTCTCTCTAGCTTCCCCGGCGGCCACCGTTGGGGGGAGGGGCATCTCTCGGCGCCTTCCTCCCCCTGGCCTCAAAAGCCTCGGCGACGTCTTCTTGGAGTTGATAGTTGTGGTCTTAACGTGAAAGGATGGCGTAACAGCGTTGGGCTTCTCCACGACAGCGGATGAGTAGAGGACGCAATGCGCCGCTAGAGTAATGGTCGGGTTTGCGGTTCGGCATAGTCGACCTAGTCAGCTCCATCCCGCCCAGGAGTGGCAGGTGGAGAGGAGCGGTGCCCTCCCGGTCATGAAGCTCATGCGTAGTTGCTCCGTCATCGCAATGAGTAGGGGTTCTTGCCGTGCGTCTCTGCACCTGCTCTTCCGTCTACTGTGTTGAGACCTGGTCTCCCAGGGCTACGCCGCCCCTTCGGCTTCGACTGACCTGCTTCGACGAAGCCTCCCAGCTCCGATTTCTGGAATGGCGTCGAGATGTCATGTGGCGGCAGGTCCCCTTTGCTTCTCGGCGTCTAGACGCAGAAGGGGTGTTCGCCATTAGGCTGGGCCTATGCTCCAGTCTGCCCTGACGACACCGCCCTTCTCCACAAGGTGTTGCGCTCTGACTTTTTCCACGATGGTTCCCTCTCGGCGACCTTGTTGCTGCGTTCGGCAGTATGGCGGTAGCCCGACATCAGTGTGCAAGCCTCTGTCGTCCCCGGCGTTGGCTTTTGACCACCTGATGTTCGCGGGTTGCTGTGTGGAAGAACGCCTTCAAAGTGTTTGTTGGTTTGCTACTGTGTAAATAGCAGCTACCGATGATCAAGAAACTCTTGTTGGTTAACTCCCTGCTCAATGTGGTTATCAGAAGCTAGGTTTGTAGATGTATGCAGAGGTTCAGTCGATCATGTCCTCCGGTGAATTGAATGTTAGAGGCTCCATGTTTGCCTGTTTGCATCTGGAGAAGTCTTAGGATGTTCGTTGATGGTGCCCCCTGTTGAGCTCGAACTACATGTCTGGTTGGTTCCATTCTTGGGTGAGGCAATGGACCAGGTGCAGATGGTCGACTGCTTCACTGGGAATTGTCCCTGGCCAACATGAATAGCTCCTTGCAAGGAGCCATGAACCTGATGCTTGCATCAGGGATTTAGAGCAGGTTTCCATTGGTCTTTTCTCCTGTTGTGTGCTGATACACCTTTCAGGTGTACGGTGCAATGTTGTTGTGCAAACAGCAGCTCTCAAGTGCACCTTTGCAAGCATGACAGGGGCTCTGTTTCGGTGGTTCCCTGAAGTTCCTGGACGCGTCCCTTGTTATCTTGTTGGTCATGGGTTCTCCCAGGTCCTGCTATGGACTGGTCGTCGGCGGTCTCAAGGTGTTCGCTGACATGCCTCTATGGACAAGGGAACGGCTGTGTCTAGTGTTTGATTGTCGAGAATCCAAATGAGGCCATGATCTAGTTAATTGGTGTTATCGATAGTAGGCTTTCTCTGGTTTTGTTGCGGGTGTCTTTTGTTGTTCGTATCCTCTCTGTGTAGGTGAGCTGAATGCCAGAGGCTCTATGATGGCCGAAGTTCAGCTATATCAGCCAAAGGAAGTATGTTTGAGGTTGTGCCTTGAAGCTACTTCAGGTGCCTGATTGGTTCTCTACCCAATGAAGTAATGACCAATCGCAGTTGGTTCATTTCTTCAGGAGGGAGACAAGAAGTGGCAGACTTGTCTCCTTTATATGAGTCTATTGTGATCCTTCTGAGAAGACCATCTAGGAGATGGGATAGGGGACCACAAACCTGTTTGAGTTGGCAGCCGAGGTGCAGTTCATATAGGCGTTTTTGTGGGTGTTTTGATTGGTCCTGTTTGTTCTTTCTCCTCCCCTGTTAGCTCTTACAGATTAGTTTGGAGCCTGTCTCTTCTTTTGCCCCTTCTTAGTTTGGAGTTTTTTGGGTGTCCTATAAACCCTTTTTGTTATTTCGGATGTTTTCATCCCTAGTTGTAAAGGGGCGCAGTGTCTGTACCCAAAGTTTTGGAATTATATAGTAACATGCTTTTTGACCGACCAAAAAAAAAGTTAAATTTAATATTCTGTAAACTTCGATAAATTAAAAAATAACTAATTATGTGAGGATCATGTTATATATCGTGATTGGGAGCATGGTTCTAAACATCCTCGACATCTGGCGATATATCCTCGATGTTACATATATCTACGCCTGTCGATGTCAAAACCTAGTAAACTTCCTCGATATCGATGTTGCCTACTTGTTGACATGTGTCAATGAATTCCGCCTACTTGGTGACAAAATTGACTTAGCTAGATCAAAGCCTCCCATCTTCTCGATGATCTTTGTAGTTATTATTATTACACACATAGTGAAGGCATAAAGAACTTGTAGGAAACCATTCTTCAGATTGAGATGACTATTTCCTTGGTTTCTAACTAAAGATCAATGATAAGTTTATTCCTCTACTAGATTTCCACAAGTTTTACAATTTTTGTTGTAGACCTAATAAAATTTCACGTCTGTTACTTTTTCCCCTCTTGACAAATTGAGGTATTTGAAAATAAGCTCATGTTTTTTAATTCTAGAATGTGATCCAATTGGGATTTCTGTAGATACAAAACACATTTATAGAACAAATCTAAGTTCTAAACATTTCACATAGAAGATTATAGACGAAGTATGTCTTTACTAAAATTTGATGTTTTATGCCAAATTCCCTCACAATCTCACTATCTTTTAGCTTATTTTGCATCGAAGTGTTAGTCCAAAACTTCCTCAAAGTTTCCTTACATGTTCCACAAACTTCCACTTCCTTGCCTGTCGAAGTTGACACTAAGGTGATGTCTTTTACATTTGCATGTGACTGTGTTTTTGTTTATATGTAAACATGTATGGATGGCTATATATAGACATATATTTGGTTTTTAAGATAGATTTGATGAAATCTGTAAATTTTCATCATGAAATCACTATTTTGAGCTTATTTTTGTCAAAAATGTGTCGAAGTTTGGTTGTAGAAGTCCTTGAAGTTTCCTCGATGTTTCCACAAACTTCCACTTCCACACTTGTCGAAGTCAACTCGAAGTCGAAGTCCTGTTCCATGATTGGGAGTTTATCCACTCACTAGGACTTCGATGTCTCATATGAGCTGAATGGAGAGGTTGAGCACATGAAGACAACACTAAATGTAGTTAGATGCATAATTTACACGTACTCTCAATATCACGGGGTGGGCTTGTACAATGATGTCGTACCAGGAATTTGTAATCAGAATCTATCTACACTATAAGAAAGCGTAAGTGTCATGTGCGTTTTCCCTCCAGCTTGGCTGTTAGCTTGTGTTTTCCCTCCAACTTGGTTGCTAACTTTCACTCCATTTTTTCTAGTTGCTTGCCTAATTATCTTCACTCACTTACATTTTTCTACTCGATTTGTTCCTATTTTAGCGTGCATAAGTTCAACAAAAAGCAACCGTCTTTGCTGGCTCTCTCCCAATTCCCCATAAAAGTAAGTCGGTGCTTACCTACTAGCTTTCACCAGACACCCAATCGAATGCGTGCTAGTTAGTTGTCATATGGATAAATTTAAGGAAAAATAAGGTAGTATGTCAGGTCACACGTCATTGGAGCAGTGAACTCTTATTACATTAAATTTACACATTATAACTCAAGCCAATTGTGTATAAACCATACATATAGATAAAGTAGATTGCGGTGTATGGCACCTAATTCTACTACCCAATAGAATACATAGTGTGTGGTGCCTGCCTTCAAGTAGCTAAATGGTTGCTTTCATGCAGTCAGCTAGCATTGTGCTTATTTGTTTCACACATTGTCATTTATTCTTGAGCTACTTATTTTCTTATTATATAATTTTATTAGAGTATATAGAGTTTTTTCGAGTTTTTATTTGCTTCCCACGCCAAAGAAGGATAATGGAGGTGTTATAGATGTGTCACGTTTCGGGTTTATATGCTTAGTCATTAGTACATGTGTGTTCCAATAGTTTGATTGTGTGCTCATCGGTCCAGTCAGTCTATGTGTTTAAGCAGCTTGTTTGCGTGCCAGTCCAGTTTGTGTGTGTCAGCTTCAGTAGCCTTTCTATGTGTGCTCTCTCTTAGTGAGTTGTACATAAAGTATTGTATGGAAAATCACGAGCCCTACAAAAAAATCAAATTTGGGTTTTAGGTAATTTTTGTATGACATGCTAGATGTTGGAAAGAGTCAGCTGGTCACTAATTTAATGCATGTATGTGAGTTCCATCAGGTTGCTTGTGTACTAATCGGTCCAGTCAACCTCTCCATTCCAGCAACTAGGGTGGTCAATGGGGAGGGTATTATCTGTTTACCCTTTATCCATACCATATAGTGTAAGGGTAACGGTAAACGTTTTTGTTACCCGTTCCCCGTTTACCCTTTCCCCATTTTCCCGCCACATTAAAAGGGGAGGATAAGGTATGGACATTTCCTTTTACCCTTTTACATGCATTTATTTTATAAATATATAACTATATAGAAGCTTCTAGTTCATTTTTCACCCTATTTTTTCCAATAGGAAAGGTTGTGGGTTGCGGCTTGCTTCCCACCCCCACTGACACTCAAATGTTTGTAGTATATTATCATTAAATGTTGAACCAGTTGATAGGGTCGCGGAACAATGGGAAAAGGATGACCGCGCCACCTTAGAATAAGTTAAACATATTACGCAAGTATAACATTGTCCTACTTATATTCACATTGATGAAAATACAAGTCAAGAAAGATGTGACTTAACTTTTATCATTCTACGCACCACCTTAAAATAAGTTCGCTTTTTAAAAAATTCATTTTATATCAAAATTCACCCATTTACTCTTTACCCTCCCCATTTACCCTGTGGGGAAGAGGGTAAGGTGATTGGTAAGAAGGGTAATTACCCTTACCCTTACCCGCTACCCACTGGAGGGTAAGGGTAGACTCTTACGCTCCTCCTAGGAAGCACGGACACGGACACGGACATGGATATGGACACGGACACGGACATGGGACACGGCGATTTTCCAAAATTTAGGACACGGACACGGCACCGGACATGGCGTTTTTTTACACATATATATGTATATATTTTAGATGTTCATCCTATTGTAGAAAATGATTTGTGGAGTTTGTATTTCATTTACTTAAAAGACATGCAATCATTCATAAAACACATTCATGAAAATAGAAAAAGAAACCATCTACTACAACAAACATGACCTATTTATATTCAGAAATTAATGTAAACACATTCATGTCCATGTTTGCAATGAAACAAAGCAAATTGACAATTCAAATCATAAAGCAATGACTGCTGGACAGTAAATAAACATTAATCAGATCAGTTCAATAATAAATAAATCCAACATAGAATGATATCAGAAGATACAACAAACATTACAGATTCATATATCACAACTGAACCAACAACAATTATTTTCAACATTATGACAAAACAGAAGAATAAGAAAAAGTATCCATAGGTTGGTAAAGGGGCAGGGCCGCACTAAGAAAATAATGGGAATCTGGAGTGAAATTGGGGAGAAGACATCAGTGAGAATGAAGAAAAAGCGGGGAGGTGAAAAGCCGGACTGAACAGATTCAATTTGAAAGAGAGGGAAGAACGAGACGAAGAGGATGGGGAGAAGACATTGGTAAGGGTGTGGAGAGAAAATAAGAAGGAAGAATCAGGTTGAACTGACATGGATATTGAAATGTTGGTACTTAACAGTAGTAGGAAGAAGAGAGTTGGAGAGACATGGGGAGAAGGGAAAAAATTGTTGGGAAGAAATATATAGGGGGGAGGAATAATCAAGGATAGGACAAAGTTGATGGAAACCTGGGGAAACATACAGGGGGATTTGATAGGATGGAAGGGTTTAGTCTTTTTTTAACTTAACTGGACACGAATGTGGCTGGACTGGGGCGGCCGTATCCATGCCGTGTCCACGCCCAAAAATCTTCGGGAAAAAAAAAGTTAGACACACCCGGGCCGTGTCCACCACGTGTCCAGCCGTGTCCACGGCGTGTCCGTGTCCGACACGCGGCAGGCACGGCCACGGCACCTCTCGAGAAGTGTCTGTGCTTCCTAGCCCTCCTCATACCCTCCCTGTTGGCAGCCCTACCAGCAGCATGTCTGCATGCTAACAAGTTGAGTATTTCTACCTATTCACAGGTTGGAGGGGTTAGCTCACTTTTAATCAAGATTCTCTATTTCTTAGTGGGTTGGGTATAAATAATTGTATATGACAGTGTAGTATTAATTAGGAGCCTGAAAAAAAAATACGTTTAAAGGGAAATTCATTTGTCCCTCTACCTACTATTCCAGTTAGTCGTGTGTGCGCTATTTTTTTCATCAGTTTGTTTATGTGGTTCTACCCGTCTACATGTTAATCCTTCTAGATAGTATGTGGTATTTTTATTCCAGGTGCTCATCTGTGTGTTCCTTAGCTAATTTTTCAAACTTTTGTCAGGGCTATTCGAGCAAAGCAGTTTGCATCCATGGATCTTTTTAATTAATTTTTCAACAAGATAGATGACAGAAGATGATGTCCAATACCATACGTACAACTTGCTTAAGCTTCTATGTAACTTTTTTTTCAGCACTTATTCGAACAGTTCAGTCCATTGATCTTTATTACAAAATCAGTGACAACTGTTATTCATGCATATTTCTTCAGTTCTTTAGTTCTTATTCTAGCTATTTATTTGTTTGGTTATTTTATAATATTCAAAAAAAAGTTGTCGACGATATATAAGCAGCTTCAGCCGTTGATTTTCTTTTACAGAAACGGTGACAATTGTTATTTAAGCAATTTTTTTCCACTAAATTTTGTGCTATTTGAATAGCTCTTAATTAGTTAGGTGTGTAATTTTTAGCTAAATTTGAATAGCTTTTGTGCACTGATTTTTTTATGAATACGATGATAGTTGCTATTTGTGCAGTTTTATTTAGCTGTTTTTTAGTCCTTTTTGGCAAACCATCATGTATAAGAAAGTGCATATACTATTCAAGAAAATTGCTTCTGAATTTTTTCAAAAGCGGTTATGTTGGCTATTTGAGTATTCAATTTTTTTATCTTTTTTACAAAAATGATGATAGAGATTGGTATTGGGTGTTTTTTGGACAGTTTAATTCATCCAGTATTTAATGCTATTTGTTTCCCGAGCAGTTTTATTTTTGCTAAACAAAAATCTTAGCAAAATTGGTTCTTAGATTGGTATCAGGTGCTAACAGCTTGCTTCATCTGGTATTTAATGGCTTTTCATTTTTCAACGGTTGTTAGAGCAGTTTCAGTCTATTGCTTCTTTTAATTCTATTTTTTAACAAAACAGGTGACAGATGTGGGTGTGGGTGCTATTTGAACATCTCGATTCATTTGGTATGTAACTGTTTTCTTGGAGTGGTTGTTATAATTTATAAACTTAGATATAGGTATAAAAAAGGCCTCTGGGTTTTTGACATAGGCCATCATCTTCTTTTTAGTTCGAGGGAACCTCTAGCAGATAATGTCAAATTAGGCCCATGTCAACAGATATTTCAATTTTAAGAGTAGACATGTGATGACGAATCACCACATATCAGAGAGTGAAGCTACTATTCAAACAAGTTGATTCTAATTTTTTTCTACAAAAGCAGTGACAACCGTCACTTGAGCGGTTGAATTTTTTTAATTCTTTTTTCTTTTACAAAAGCGATGACAAAGAATGATGTTGAAATCTGCAATATAATTCAGTTATATTAAAAATTCAAATGAAATTCAGGTGCTTAGCACGTGCTTTTTTGCTAGTAGTAGTAGTATATGGCAAGCTTGTTTCGATGTTCCTCAATTTGTATATTGTTTCATTTCTTAATAAAATGATGATAAATCATGTGGCGAACAGTTTCTTATATCTTATATCTTATATAATTGCAAACCATCAGTTCCATTGTTTTATAATGGCAAATTTTACCCATGCTTTCTATCACTACTTTATTTCCATTATTCCAAGATTGACGTTTTGTTGAGTTTTAGTTTGCAGTTTAAGTTTAGAGATAACTAATGGGCTTCATTAGTGTTAACCCAAAGGGTGGTCTTTACATTTCTTATCTTCCTTCTGGTGTAGTCCACCATTGTCCAGCCTCCATAATACATGCCTCCTAAGCCCCTAGAATAATCTGAACTCTGATACGGAACCTGAGAATGAACGAGGCTCAGCCATCGTGCATCCGTCTAGAGCTACAGAATCCAGAGAGAGAGAGGAGCTAGTAAACATAATTAGATAGAAAATTGTTAGATGTCCTGATAAAGAAGGTCCTATGGAAAGGTGTCCACTACAACCACATAAACCACAATTTTATGTTGTACATTTGTCGTGCTATTGAAATTGAGGTCTGGACAACCTTCACATAAAAGTCAAAGTAATGAGCAATTATTGAGCATAGAGATATTCCTCTAATTTAGAGCCTATTGTGCCTCTGTCAATTCTAATCATTAAATGAACATGAAAGTTTGATAAGTCGGACATTTTGCAGCTGGCTGAAGTTTCAAGCACAAACCTATATCCCCAAGGTGACTCATTCCTTCTACTTATCTATATAAGAGTATTATTTTTTTCAAAATTTATATCAAAGTAAAATGCCAGCATGTGATTTATACCACTATTATATTCTTGAGTTCACAATTTAATTTCCTTTCTAGTTTCTACTGAAAAACGCGGGCAGAAAAAGGAGCAGGCAAGATATTGTCCACCAAAAACTGTTAGGCAATAGTATCTTAGATAAGATCATGAATATTATGTGGTTTTGTGGATTGCATGTCGTTAAACAACATTTAGTGTAAAACTGTGAAAATTCACTTGTTCATTTTGTTTTTAAACTTTTATGAGTCAAGTTGATTTTCATACATTCTTGGTCCTCACCAGGTGCTAATATAAAACAAAGGGTGGGCATATAGCTCTAGTCTATAGTGTGTGCCAACAACAGGCGCCAAAGATAAGGAATGCCTACCACAATGAATTCAACCCTTAAACTAAGTACAAAAAATAAAAATTGATAAGAAAGATGAAAAGATAATGACTACCACTACAATCTATTCGAAGCAGCCATATAAAGCAAGGCATGTGACCTCAATCACTCTTCATTCTTCATGGAAAGCAAATATTTGAGTTTTGGCAGTGCAATGTGGGGCCAATACAAAAACATTACTGCAGCTATTTCGGTATTTACTTCAACAATGATGGGTGGAGGATATATTAGGCAGCGACTCACAGCGGAAATAGAATTTGGAACAATAGCACCAACAATTGTTGAGGCGTCCAAGGGGGGTCCGCCTAGGTTGCTGCCTATCTATGGAAACTGGGTGCCTAGGTGAGCACCTGGGACCGCCTGGGCAGTTGTCTTGGGCGCCTGGGTCACCTAGACAGATTTTTCTGGAGTTTTTCTAAATTTTGAACAATATCAGGTAAGTGTATTCATACATTTTTAGGCTACTAACTCACTCTTAAATGACTATTTAGGGAGTAGAACGTTAAATGCACACATAAAATATGTTATGTATGATATATGTTACATATTATACATATGTAAAATGCAGAGCATAAGTAGGCCAGGCACCCAGCGAGGTCGCCTTGACAAATGACAACTATGGTAGCTCATAAGACTTCCTAATCATAATATTTTATCTTTGGACTTTATCGTGAATCAAGTATAGTAAGTACACAATTCCATATTTGAGAGTTTTAAAAGCCTTCAACTTTTAACATACGGACTGTTTTAGCATATGAAAAAACTTGGTCGTTCAAATTTTTCTTTTTTGAGGAAGAACAATCTGTTTTGCTTGATCCATTACTATCATTTAGAAAAAGGATGATCTGAACATCAAGCAAAGCATAATTTAAACAAGAAGTTTCATAGAGCATACATCATCCTCACGGCCTTGAAGTCGCCGTTTCTTTTGTTTAAGCATTTGTCTCTGTTGTGCCGCATGTCCCATCAATTGGAGATCAGTATCAGCGTTAGCAAAGAGTTCAGCCCTAGCCTCAGACCCAAGTCCTTTCTTTTTTAAAGAAAGTTTTTCGACTCTCGGGCCTTGACTTTCTAGATCTTCAGCATGTTCCCTGTACATGAAGTAAACGGCCAATCTAAGTAAAATGCAAGCATATGCTGACATGGAAATGTGTTAGTACTCACAATTCCACAAAATGGACAGCTAATCACATTATAAGATTACAAATTACAATTTTTATAAAAATAAATGATACATGTCACTAAACTTGAAGAGAATGATGAAAGTCTCATTAATAGAGAGGACATAAAAGCATCGTATTCTGCATCTCTGTCAGAACTCAGAACCATTTATAAAATACTAGGTTGGATAACATCTTAGAATGGTACAGGCCTAAAGAGGCTAGATAGAAGTGACATCCATGAAATGGTAAGAAGCAGGAACAGTCCCAATCCAAACTAATTCCAACTGGCTTCTATAGTTTTGTTACAAAGCTCAACAAGGAATAGATGCACACCTAAAGATGATGGTGCCTTCAAAATAAAATGGACAATTCATAATTCTGCAGAAAAAGAACAGTAAAATTATCAAAAAAAATCAGACTTAACTCAAATTCCCTGTCAGACAATTTTCAGGCGACTACGCTACAAATGTTATAGTTTATTTGGTTTTTATTACAAACAAAGTTGGGTTTTGCCTATTAGAACAACCAACATTCTACAAATCTTTACAGCTATCCAACATCTTCCACACAGTTCTATTAAGTGTCCCAAGACTAAACTATTCTCAGTGTCCCAAGAGTCTAGCATAGATAATTTGAGTTTGTGTTTATTCTTGTTTTTATTGATATTAATCAAGGGTGGATGCTTCATCAACTGAGAAATACATGCATTTCTATTAGGATTGTATTCCATGCTTTTGATTCTTACCAGATATCTTGTTTTCTATCCTGGAGAAAAATCCATTTTATCGTATAGACGTCTATGACCTCCCCCCCAAGCATAAAGGTAATGATTCCTCTACATTACAACCTTTACCACAATGATGATGTCCACAAATTAAATCATTTCGTGGATTTGAATTCATATGTAAGATAGATGTGTCATGAAGCGTGTGCTGGGAGTAGAAGTTTGATATAAATCTGTGGCCATGATATCCTAGTTGTTCTTAAGTATTTTGCATATTTTTTTCTATGGTGTCCTATAGGAAACAATTTACATGGAGCAACCCCCATACATGTTGCTTAGGGGGCATATGGAGGCAAAGTCTGCAAATCTAAAACGGGCAATATGTGGACTTAAGCAGAGCCCAGAACCATAGGTTGACTAACTATCAAAGATTATGCACTTCTGACTTCTGTACGCCACGTGGTATCAGAGCCGACATCGTATGATTTCTTAGATTTTGGACTTTAAACGATTCGTTGGACGAATATTGTGCAATGTGTATCCAAGTGAATCACCAACTATTATATATGATATATTTATATTACATAAGTCAATGCTATGACATGGTAATTTTAGCCACATTGGATTGATGATTAGTAGGAGCAAAACTGAGTATATGCATTGCAATTTCAGCCAATCTCGCAGTGTGAATGATGGAGCCAAGTTGGATGGAGTAGATATACCAAAATGTGACAAATTTCGTTACTTAAGTTCTATTATTCAAATAGACGGGGATGTCCAAAATGATGTTTGTCACCGGATCACTGCAGGATGGTTGAAATGGAGGAGTGCAACTGGAGTTTTATGCGATCAGAAGATCCCTCTCAGGTTAAAAAGTAAGTTTTATAGAACAGCTATACGACCAGCCATGCTATATGGGAGTGAATATTGGGCGGTGAAGAAACAAGGTCTCAACAAGATGAACGTGGCTGAAATGCGTATGCTGAGATGGATGTGTGGGAAGACAAGAAAAGATCGTTTGAGAAATGACTATATCAGGAATAAAGTGGGGGTGGCGAGCATTGAGGACAAGTTGTGTGAGGGCCGACTCAGATGGTACGAACATGTGCAACGCAGACCTACTAGTGCGCCTATACGAAGCAATGCTATTGAGCCAAACACTATAAATAGAAGAAGATGAAGGCCTAAATTAACATGGGATGAGCTTATAAAGAGAGATTTTGAATCTCTACATCTCAATCAGAATATGGCCCATGATAGAGCTGAATGGAAACGAAGGATCCATGTAGCCGACCCCAACATAGTTGGGATTGAGGCTTAGATGATGATGATAATGACAAAGGCAATGCTATGCCTTTGAAATCGTCTTGTTTGGTAAATGTGGATATGGCAACTAGGTCGTTATGATCAATGCTTATGATTCGAAACATGTAATTCATAAATTTTTATTGTGATCAAAATATGTAACATGTATATGGCTTGTGTGCCATACCTCTCCCTCTATATTCTCCATCTAAAATTTCATTCTTACAATTAGAATAGGATGATGTATTGACATCACCAATGGCGATGGACTATGGTGGAGAGGAGACGATCAGAATTCCACACCAATAAGGAAGGTCCTTAAGAGGGTTCGTGACGAAGACGAAGCGACGATCCCATCAAAAACTGAAGAACTTCCCAAATAGGGAATTCGATCATGTGACTGGCTTGTCAGTCATCCGATGGGAAAATTCTGTAAAGACAGATTTAGGATTATATTAGATGTGAATTTTTTGGTTGTTTTTCTTCAGCTCTTTTGGCTCAAGATGGTGTACTAGTTGCCCTATTATGTTTTATCGTTTCAGTGATTGTTGTAGTTTGTGATACGTACAATATAGTATATGTAATGATGATCATATACAGAAGACTATATATCGAATTCCTCAATATAATATCAAAGTTTAAAATGTCTTCCATTATGAAATACACATAAAACCTCAATCGACTACATGTCGAAATGCCAAAGCGTGGTGCACCGTTTATCTTGAAAAAATGGATAATAAGTGTGTGGGTCTGTCACAGCAAGGCATATAGCTTATTGTATTGGCCTTTGGGTTGGACTTGACCAGGTAATCTTAATAGGATTAAACACCTATCATCATCATTATCATCTAAGCCTCAGTCCAAACCATGTTAGGGTCGGCTAAATGGATCCTTCTTTCCCAATCAACTCTGTTATAGGTTATATTGTGATCAAGATATGGAGATTCAAAATCTCTCTTTATAAACTCTTCCCATGTTAATTTAGGTCTGCCTCTTCTTTAGAAATTCTTCCCAGTATATGTAAAGATCCTTCTTAATAGGATTAAAACACCTAGAGGCGTAAAAATGGCATATATAGTGCATAAGATGATTTATGACAAGGAGTTGTGCGACCATCTATCTAAGAGTTGTATTGGATGCAATTGGTAATTGTTACCTACCTAAATAGTTCAGTTGTAAGTGGTCGACCAAAGTTGATTCATGACTTAATGTACTACTACTATAGATCTTGGCTCACCAGAAGATTGCTCGTTGTAATCTTGCGATTTGACAGTGGGGCTATCAATTTGATCATAACAGTGGAAGTGTTATTAATTAAAATCCAAACTAATACCGTAAAATCAAATTAAATTTTGGATCAAAATTGTTGTCTCGTATCTAAATTTTCTTTATAGATCTAATGGCAAACAAACATAAGTTATCATTGTGATCGGTCCTTGAGAAAGGGAAGTTGAATGGGAATAACATTCATGACTATCATAAGATATTGAGAATGGTTCATATAGAAGAGGAAATATTTATATGATTTGTAAAACAAAATACAATGGACTCTCTTTTATAGGACAAGAGAGGGAGCCAATAGACAGTGTTAGGCAATATGGGATAAAAGAAAAAAGGTTAAAGACAAGACAAGTCTGAAGCCCACAACAAAAGAAATAACACAACCTAACGCAACAAAGCACACATACTAATACTCCCCCTTAAGTTGGAGCATAGATATCAATCATGCCCAACTTGTCAACCATGGTAGTGAATCTGGCCTTGGGAAGAAGTTTGGTGAATATGTCGGCAACTTGATCAGAAGTGTGAGTATATGGAGTAGAGATATAGCCAGATAAGACAGCTTCTCTGACGAAATGGCAATGCACTTCAATATGTTTAGTTCGCTCATGAAAAGTGGGATTGTTGGCAAGGAATATAGTAGCCTTGTTGTCACAATGCATAGGAATAGGATTTGGGTCAGAAATATCAAACTCTTTCAGAAGACCACAGACCCATAACAGTTCACAAGTAGTATGAGCCATAGCTCTATACTCAGCTTCAGCACTAGAGCGGGCTAGTACAGTTTGTTTCTTACTCCACCAGGTAACAAGATTACCTCCCATAAAGGTACATAACCAGAAGTAGATTTGTGGTTTATCCTGCTGCCTGCATAATTTGAATCACAGTCCCTGTGATTTTACAATGCTCGTGATTTTCATAAAATAAGCCTTTTCCTAGGGAATTTTTCAAATATTTCAAAATGTGACACACAGCATCCCAGTGGCACTGTCTGGTCTTATCTAGATTTCTACTGACTAAGCCTACTGCAGAAGTAATATCAGCCATTGTCGTTGTCAGATGTGTAAGTTTACCAACCAATCGACAATATTGTTGGTTATCTGGGTATGGAGGAGAAGTATCATCATCCCAGATTGTACTCGGATCCAAGGGAGTAGTAGTGAGTTTTGCTCCAAGCAAAAGATCCAGAACATATTTCCTCTGAGATAAACAAATACCTGAGGAAGAGCGAGAGACTTTGATTCCAATAAAATATCTTAATTTTCCCACATATGTAGTGACAGTGTTTTTCCAGATACTCTTTAGTAGCTTGGATGCCTGCTAGATCCAGATAAAATTATAGCATCAACATAAACAATCAGAATGACAAGTCCAGATGAAGTTTTCTTAATGAATACTGAGTGACCAGAATGAGTGGCAGAAACTGAATTTCTGAAGAATAGTACTCAGTTTGTCGAACCAGGAACGAGGACTCTATTTCAGTCCATAAATCGCCTTGTGCAAACTGCACACTTTGGAGCACTCCCCTTGAGCAACAAATCCAGGTGGTTGCTCCATTTATACCTCCTCATGTAGATCACCATATAAAAAGGCGTTTTTAATGTCTAATTGAAACAAAGGCCAATCACAATTTACAGCCACAGATAATAAAACACAGAATTTTGTCATGCAACTAGAGAGAAAGTCTCAAAGTAATCTACTACTCAGTGTTTTAAAAAGCGGCCCAGGCGGCCGCTCAGGCGGCCCAGACCCTTGGCCACTCAGAATGGGCTTTAGGCGGGGAGTCAGGCGGATCTCCATTAAGCGGCCGCTTCAGACCCGCTCAGCCCGCTTAAGCTCCCGCCTGAGCACTACTTTTGGGCGCCCGCCTGAGGCCGCTTAAGTTAAAATCAGGTTCTATGCCCACTTCCTCGTCCCAAAATGAAATATAATCAATTTGTTAGTATGTATCAACATTGTATAACATTATTTAACATGTTAATATAATACTATTGCACTAAACAACTAAATATGTATCCAAATACTGTACAACAGTTAACTAGTGTATATATTACGCTGATTTTGCTTTTTAAAACACAACTTATGTTTATAAATCAAGGTTAGTATGCGTTTCTCATTTTTAATCGAGTTGTACATGCATCAAAATCGTTCCTACTTCATATAAGCTCTGTATGTATGTACTGCTGCACCCATTTACATCTTTATGTATGAACTGTTGTACCTACATTACATATTTATCATTTGTACATACATTGTTGCTCTGCTATGAACTCAACCACTAATATTTACTGATACATTATGCTTGTACCTATACATACATTCATACCTTAGTTTTTCTTGTATTGTTATGCGTTCAACTAATGTATTATGTATGTAGATGTACTTTGTAGTTTGCAATACATATAACGGTATAATGTACATATCATGTACTGTCTACTACTGTATAATGCATATTCTATACTATGTAGCATGTACCTCTAAAGCATAACGTATTACATATATCATGTACTGCCTGCTACTATATATTCATATACTATGTAGTATGTACCACTAGTGTATATATATCATCTATGGGCTACTTTTGTATATATTTAATTTAATATATTACTAGTTACTAGATTGAGTATGTTATAATCGAATTAATTCAGTAATTCTATACTCATCACATGGTTTATATATGTATAAAAATATATTATTCATATACATATATGTGTAATTTTCTATAAATTATATATGAATTTATGCTCCCGCTTTTTCAAAAAGCGCCCGCTTGAGCGCCCGCCTGGCGCTCAAGCGGCCACAAGGTGTTGTCCGCACGCCTCCTGCTTCCCGATTTATAAAACATTGCTACTACTCCATACGTTTGGAGTGTAGCCTTTGGCAACAAGGCGAGCTTTCAATCGTTCAATTGCACCATCGGGTTGATACTTTACCGTAAAGACCCAACGACACCCGACACACGAGCAATCAATAGAGGCATCAACCAAGTCCCACGTATGTCAATCAGTAAGGGCATGTATTTCAGCTTCCATAGCATGGTGCCACACAGGATGCTATAAAGCCTGAGAAGCATTCTTAGGAATTGATATAGCAGACAAAGCAGAGGTAAATTTGGCAAAATTCACACTCAAGTTAGCAATTGAACAAAAATTGCCAATAGGATGTTGAGTGCAAGACATGGTCCCTTTTCATAGACTAATAGAAACATCCAAATCAAAAAATACCTGAGGTGGAGGTGGAGGTGGATCTGCCAACGAGCATTGAGGGATTAGAGGTGGAGGGGCTATGGAAGGAGTTGTACTCGGGCAGCATTGATACACTTTCAGAGGCCCGGATGGGGCCACATGCAGAGGAGGCAGTGTCAGTGTCAACCATCACAGGTAGAGGTGTATCAATTGACATATCAGATGCCAGCGTAGAACTTGTTGTAGAGTAGTATGGCATATGCTCAAAGAAGACCACATCAGCAATAACAAATCATTTCTTCACAGATGGATCATAGCACTTGCAACCTTTCTAAGTCCAAGAGTAACCCAAGAACACACATTTGGTAGACCGTGGGTCAAGCTTAGTCAAACTAGGACAAAGGTTTTTGCCGAAGCAAGTGTTGCCAAAAATCTAAGGCACACTAAATAGTGAGGCACCGGGGTATAATATTTGATAAGGTGCATGATTGCCAAGGACAGAAGAGGGGCATGCGATTAATCAGGTAACAGGCAGTCGAGATAGCTTCGGGTCAAAAGGTTTTGGGGTACATAATAATGAAAACAAAGGGTAAGGGCAAAGTCTAGAAAATGTCGATCTTTGCATCGCGCAACCCCATTTTGTTGTGGAGTGTATGAACATGAAGTTTGATGAATTGTACCCATCTTGCGGCAAAATTGACTGACAGACAATCCCACAAATTCAAGAGCATTATCAGTACAAAAAACTTTTATAAGTCTGTCAAACTGGGTACGGATCTCAGCAAAAAAGGATGTGATAGTGTCCAGCATATGGGAACAATCTTTAATAAAAACAGCCATGTAGTTCTAGAGAAGTCATCAATAAAGCTCATAAAGTACCGAAAGCTAGAAAGACTTGGAACAGAATAAGGATCCCAAACATCAGCATGCACAATATGAAAAGGTTGCTTGGACAGTTGGACCCAATATAGTTTCTTTTTTAAGTAGCACGAGTTTGTTTGCCCAACTGGCAAGTTTCACAATGAAAAACTGAATCTGAAATAGTATGAATTATATGTTTCAATTTAGTTGCAGATGGATGCCCCAGTCTATAATGCCATTGGAGACCGGTGACAGACACAGTCAACAGAGCAGTTATCTTTGGCGGATCCAGGTAGTATAACCCATCTGGTCCCTCATGGCCCGAACTAATCCTCATCCTCGTGCTAAGATCCTGAAAAACAACACATTCCGAGTCAAAAGTAATAGAGCACCGCAGACTCTTCACAGTTCTAATAACATATAACAGATTCAAAGGAAATTTTGGAACATAGAGGGATGAACGCAACAATAATTTGCCATGAGTGCAGATATTCCCGATGCTAGAAACAGGTGTTTGTGAGCCATCAGCAAGTGTAACAAGTGGAATGGAAGAAGTTTTATGAAGTTCAGAAAATAAAGCAGAATTGCCAGATATATGAGAAATGGTGTCAGAATCAATCACCCATTTATTTTTACCATAAGGTGTGGAGGATGCAAGAAGAGCAGAACCTCCATCAATAGAGGCATCAGCAATGGAGGGAGCGAGACGAGCTTGAAGCAACTTTTCTAACTCTAAGCAAATCCACTCCGCAGAGGGTTGTGAGATGAAGAGGATGGTGCAAAATCAGGTTGATCAGTAGTGACCTAATTTTCCCATGCAAAAGAACAGATGAAGGTGTGTGCTTAAGAAAGAAGAATGCTGTTAATAAAGCATTAGGTCGGAATGCTTTAGGAGCAAGGGAGTAACACGTGATAATGATGATCTAAGTTACATCTAGTAAGTGGCTATTTTTTCGTTCTCCAATGCCATCTTGTTGAGGTGTATACAGACAAGTGTTTTAATATAAAGTTCCCATCTCAAGGCAAAATCATTTTAAATCATGTTATACATATTCAAGGGCATTATCCATATGGAAATTTTATTGTTTATGAAAATATGATTTTGATTTCAGAAAAAGGATATAATAGGGGGTAAAATGACAATTCTATCTTTCAACGGGTAAATCCAAGTAGTTTTAGAAAAATCATCAACTTATAAAATATCACAACACAATCGGTTCAAAATATGCCAGAACCCCAAATGTTGAAGCGCACAATATGATATAAACCATAACTACTAACAAAAATTTTAATAGGAAAACATGAATGAGTTTTTTCACCTAATTGGCAAGATTGATATTGAAAACAAATAACATAATCTCAAAGAATGTGGTGTAGTTTTGCAATTGAGGGATGCCCAAGACAGAGTCACTGAAGGGGCGACACAGTAGAGGACAGCACGATACTTGCTATGGCGGCAAGGTTCTACGTCAAGCGCCTTGGCAGCTTTCAAGTTAAAATAAACGTATGTTATGAACATTGGACAAGAACGTATGTTATATTTAGGACAACAAAATAGACTATTAAAGTTATTTATATGTCATAGAATGCACCAAAATGGCATAACTTGACAAATCAAGCAAGGCGCAAGGCAAGGCACACCCCCGGGGCACCTTGACACTAGGCACGCGCCTTTATAAGTATGGTGAGACAGCATGATCACATCAATTCTCCACGTGCAAGTAGTATAGCCATCAGGTCAATCATGCCCCCCACCGATCTTTGTCCTTGTGCACAGATCCTATAAACCACAAAGATAAGGCATAAATGTAATAGCACATTGTAGCTTTGGAGCAAGCTTGCTAATAGACTATCGAAATACAAGAACTCAGGGGGCATATAAACAAATAATAGGGAAGGTGTGGAGTGGGCCGAGCAGACCATGTTCTCATAACATGAGACTTGGACCTGTCTGCTAATAGCACTGAGAAAACGGATGATTGCTTTATAACGTCAGACAATAAAGTTCTGTCGCCAGTACGAAAAGTAGCATCATAAGCTATGAAACTATGATCCATTTACCATTGTTACCATTGGAGAAGGGAGTGATCAGACTAGAAAAATCTGCCAAATGGGATGAGCTTGTGGTAGCATCGGCACTTAAAGAGATTATCCAAATCACCCTTAGACAACACTACTTGAATCTCGGACATAGTAGCAGTCGTATTGAGATATCAGCAGTAGATACCTCCCAAGACCTGATTGGCCCGAGTAAATTTACCATTCTTAAGCCAACATTTTTCTTCAACATGATTTGTTTGCTTGCAATAGTTGGAAAGCATGGTCCACCTAGAGTGATCTTGTCCTCTTTGGTAGGATTGGCCACGACCACATCCTCCCTCAGCAAGAAGTGGAGAATCAAGTATCGGTACATCAAATATGGTTGTGTTGTAGAGAGGCGCTACATGCATTTCAGGACCACATCAATTGAAGGTAAGGGTCACTCCCTAAGATCTGATCAAGCAGACAAGAATAAGATTAAAGAAGACTGCAGACGAACTACACAACTTCGACTTTCTTAGTTTTTGTAGAGTGTTCAGATATATAATTAGGGGATGATGCACTCGTCGCACAGAGACTGAAAGGGAGTACACTAGTCCTCTATATCCAAACCATGAGACACCTTAAGTTCAGTCAAAGTATGATATATCTCGTAGATGCATTTTGGACTTCTGTTGTGAGCATATATACAGTGGCCTGATGATCCCATGTAGCCTTTGCAGAGCCATGATGGATTAGATAAGCATTGATTCGAGGTTCAATGCTATTCAAAATCCATCTTTGAACCAAAGAATATTCCTTCCCCCAAGCAGCATAATCACTCTTTACATTTGCATGATCTTCGGCGTAAGGAAGGGTTGGAGCAGTATCATATATGCCTTATCCTAAGAATATGCACAGATTTCCAGGGATTATGCCAATTGCCATAGTTCCTCCTAGTTTAGAGAGATGGAGATGACCTTGTGGTGAGAATCTCTTTTTGAGAAGCCATGAAGTCATCTAGAGATGCATGGATTAAAATTTCGGCCAAAACTGCAAATTTTTTACCGGGATTTCGGTTTTGACCACTAACAAACATTGAAACCAACGTGCCAAACTGTCAAAATTTCCAATATGCTATTTCATCAAAAAATTGAAAAAAACCTTTAAAAAATGTGGGACACCCCCCCTCAGTTAATTGAATCCAAAATATAAGACATAACATGTTATTGCATAAGAGTATATCTATGTGTACATTGCATGATTTAGATCCTCATTGAAACAGTTTTGTATGTTTTCACTCAAGCATGTAGCAGCCCCCCCACCCTATACCAACATATGATATTATTGCACAATTAGGTGTATTTATGTATGTAGATCATCATGTTAAAATTTCATGACTTAATTCTAATATTTGGACGCCGAAATCGTTAAAATTTAAGTCGAATCTTGTAGCAACATGAGCGGAAATATTGAAGTTTGGTCAAAATTTCAAAAAAAAATGTTTCGTGGCCAACAGAAACGGCATCAAAATCGACATTTTAAACTATGTAGAGAAGATAGAAACGTACATCGATATCATATAGATCAAAAGGCGTCTCACCTATATCAACTTTAGGGAGTGGTTATAGGTGCAAATACAGAGCAAGACTTTCCCAATAAATGTAGGGAAGCCTCTGTTGCTGTGAGTTAATTAAGATAATGCCAAGTGCTGACACAAATTAGGACAGCGGTGGTAGTAGAAGCGGCACGAGTTCGCAAGTGTTACAAGTCTTGATGGCAGCGGTAGCAAAAGTCACAAGGCCTGGCGGCAGAGACAACATGGCAACGACGGCTGGTGGCAGAAAAGAGAAAGAATCGAGGAGAGAGAAGAAAAGAAGGGACGACGAGTAGGGGACCAAGATTTTCTTAAGCCTTGTCCTACTCTGATACTATGTTAAATGGTGATATGCAATGAATTGTTATTTGATGATAAAACATGATACACGGTACATGTTTGTATACACTACTAATTTCCCAATATGGGACTAAACACAATTCCGTATAAGAAAAGCACTCTTACAAAAAACATACCAACATGAAGCAAGGGAGCTTACACCTAAGGGTATAGGAAATTACCTATATAGGTCTCATATTGGCATCATTATTTTGTTTATGAAATCAAATCGTGCCATGGCAATTAACTGATTTGCTTTAAATGAGGCTAAAGTATCATAAGAATAACATTTATCTATTTTAGATATCATTTATAACATTTGAATAATTGTTGTACAGATACAACTAACTTGTATGTCTATAAAATAGTATGATACAGATATCATACAACTCGATCTGCATAAATTTCAAAGCATGGCTTATCGACATAAACTTCTTATCCATATGGACGATCGTGCCAAAAGATTTGACATAGCACAAAACAAGATTCACCATTCAAAGTTCCTATACTTAGTTCTAGAGTCCTTTTTCCCCATCCAAAAATTTGCTAAAAATATGGCACACAAAGCTACAAAGGAAGCATAATAACATACATGCAAACATACCTTGTCAAGGAAGGACTTTGTTCTTTTCTCTTATCTGTAAGGAGAAAATAGTTTCACAATTAGAACCTTGATGTCAATTTAGAAAGAAACATAGCAAAACAAAAACATCACAGTTGTTAAGAAACGAGGTGTCCATCTAATCCTAAAAGTGCCATAGAGCCTAAACCATGGTTCCCAAGGCAGCCAGGTTGTAGCTTGGCTTGGTCGGGCGCTCAAGCACATGGCCTATTTTGAACACATACACATATATATACTTGTTTATTTATATCTATATATAATAAATGGATAGAGAGTGAGAGTGAATCGGGCTAGAATGCACTTGAGTGTATTTGAGACGCCATACACTCATGTCGTTTTGCATCATGCAGCTATTGTTTAATTCTTAAATATCTTATGAACAACCTAAACACTTATAGGTCATGGATCTAAAGACGACAAAACTATTGCACTAGAGAAAGAATGTGTCGCTTTTATTGTTTTTAGATGAGTGACAAACCTTCAAATGAGCTCAAAATTTTGTAGGTAGTATATATATGTTATAATAATGAATATCAACAGCGGAAATTCCAAACAATGATCTTGATACATAAACACCACATAAGTGTATGGTATGATCTCTCTCTCTCTCTCTCTCTCTCTATCTATCTATCTATCTATCTATCTATATATATATATATATATATATATATATATATATATATATATTATATATATATATATAGGGGATAGGAAGTGTGTACCGGCCGATACATGTAAGTTATGTGTACCTCCCATTAAAATGGGATATGTGGAATCTGCCAAATAAATCCAACCTTATAGATTGAATCCATATTATTTAGATTAGATGTGTTTAAAAAATCACGACCACATCTAACATGTATCATGAGATATAACAACATATCATCAACCGGTTCCTACAATATTTACAAATTGCCGTTCATTAGAAAATTTGCATTTTCTTTCATTAGTCGATCTAGGATTATTGAATCTAGATGATATTTGATACACATGTTATCTAAGGGATATACATCACATCCGTAAGGTTAGATTGTTGTATAGAGTGATGCAACCATCATAAGTGAAGGTGGGTACATGTATGATACATGTACTCAGGTACACAATTCTTTTACCCATATATATATAG
>OY856409.1:454380860-454408360 GCA_963693085.1 Alisma plantago-aquatica | reverse complement strand
CTTGATACTAGTATACGACTATATGTGATAAATTTATCTATAAATTGTACTAACTATTAAGTAGATTACATTATTACATGATAGTATGATACTAGTATACTGTTATATATAAGAAATGTATCATAATGCTTCATCTATACATAATCACCTATTAAGTAGCAATATTGTTGAGTAGGGTGAATTTTACACTGCCACAAGGGTTTGGTTATGTATACAAGTTTCTTAAAAAACATTTTATATATATATATATACAAATGTGTGTATTTTTGTATACAATCATATAGAAAATTAGGAATCCGCTTTTTCAAAAAGCGGCCGCTTGAACGCCCGCCTGGCGTTCAAGCGGCCACAAGGTGGTGTTCGCACGCCTCCCGCTTCCCGCTTTCTAAAACATTGGGTAACTCAAAGAAGATAAGACCATCACAACAACGACCGCGTGTGTGCATGAACAGGAAGATTATTCAAGCCACAACTGGCAATGAACGGCCATGTAGGCTCATGATTGTTGGACCTCCACGACAATGCAACGGTCAATGGAGGAGCACCCTTAACGCCTTCTCCCCTGGCTTAATCAACTCCTTTAGTTAGAACTTTATGAGATTTCCATATCCATTTGGTGGTTGTACACATGTTGAGCCCAAGGTTGCCCACTCCGGCCCTCTCGTCAGTCAACTCTGGGTGTAAAAAGATTAGTTTAGGGTCAGTTCCGAGTCGAACAACAATCTGGTTGATGCAAAATAGTTGAACCTGGAATTGGCCTAGGACCGGATTTTGTTACAAGGTAGTATTCCCGAGACCAGAACCGAAACATGTTTTATAATGTGAATCTTGCAACTGTATATGGTTGTATAATTTTGTTCAAAACTCATGATATATAATTATTTTTATACCCGATTAGAAATTAGATTGTCTAAATATGTCAACCCAGATTCGACCTGGACTGGAAAAAATCTCCTCCCAAATCCGACCCCATTTCAGTTCCGACATCAACGTCCAAACCTAGAACCGACCCGGATTGAGAACATCTAAAACCAAAACTGTTTTTCTACAAGTCGAATGGAAAGTGTGTTCACTGGTCGTCCCATTGTCGTCTAGCAGTGCCTGGCCAAGAGGGGCGTGTTGCATACCACCAGCAACGGGTTTCAAGAAACAGGGTGTCATGGTGTTTAAAGGTATACATGTAGCGGCAAGGTTAGGTATGTTGGCTAAATTGGACATTATTATAATCCCTTTATTTTGATGATGACAAACATTTCTTTCTTGTGGTTTTAACTTGCTATTTGAGTGTTTCAGGGACAAGCATATAAGGTGGTGGATAGCGAAGACTTGGAAGATCAATTTGCTAAAATTGCTTTATTTTCATGATTGTAATCAATGTAAAAACTTTTACAAGTTTATAATGTACAAGTACTTAGATATCATGTAAATCAAGCGTTTAGATCTTCCTATCCACACACAACACTTAGATAGGTCATCCCTAAGTGAGCATCACAATTGCACATTCATTTGTTACACTTAGCATATGAGTTAAAGTTCTGAAACAGAGTTTGTCTCGGTCGACAAACTTCTCGACCGAGATACTCTCGGTCGAACATCTTCTCGACCGAGAAACTCCCAAGTCTAAAGCACGAACATCTTTGCAAAACCTGCTATAAGTCATCACAGAGAAGGGCTCGGTCGAACTTTACTTCGACCGAGACAATGTCTCGAGCAGGTTCTATAGCCGTTAGACTTAGTTCTATAGCCGTTAAAGTTAGTGGGAAAAAGTGGTTGGGAGTTGAGTTGAACGTTGCTCCAGACTCACCCTCGGTCGACAATTTCCTCGACCGAGAGACACTCGGTCGACAAACTTCTCGACCGAGAAGAGTTCTGTCTGCACTTTTCAGAACTAATCAACTAGTCGTTACAAACGCAATTAGTGGACAACTAACGGCTAGTTGAGCACTAAGAACACCCTAGAAAGTGTCTAGAACGTCCCTAAGTACTTGTAGGCCATTCCTACAAATAGGACATGCCTTAGGTCACCTAAACTCACTTGAGTACACAACTTGCATACACAATTACACTTGAGATTCAATCATTGTGAGAAAACAAGACAAGTTGAGCTACACTTGCAATCTGTTTTCCTTGAGCTCTACATTTGTGTCCTATAGGCCGATATCTCCTATCCACTATACATCTACGTCCATCCACTTTGATTAGGAGATCAAACGTTTGATATAGGATCAAAGCGTTGTACTCTATTGGTAACGTTGTTTCCTTCTTCCAATCTTGTTCCTTTTATTGTGTTTTGTTATCCTTTGCTACTCCTAGGTTGGAGGTTGCGGAAAGGAGGTTGTTGGAGCTTCTTCAGGTGGTGAAGGTAGCTCGGCGGACTTAGGATTACTTCAAGAAGGCTGTCTCAACGGGAAGCTACTTCAAGAGGAAGGTTACTTCAAGGGGGAGCTTGGAGTTACTTCAAGGAAGGCCGCTTCAAGATTGGTGAGACTACTTCTAGGTGAAGGTATTTGTATCTTATGTAACATCCTTGCGATGTAATAAAATACAAGTGTTTTCAAAATCCCAATTGGAAACAATTGGGTAGTGGACTGACTCCCTTAGTTTTTGCTAAGGGTGGAACCACTCTAAACGTCGTGTCTCCTTCTCCAAATTTTCAATTGTGGTTGCTTGGTTGAATTATTTTAAAAAATATTATAAAACTCTATTCACCCCCCTCTAGTGTTTTTTCAATTGGTATCAGAGCAGGCTTCAAGGAACTTTAACAAAGTCTTGAAGAAAATGGGTGATGGGGTACTCAACAACCTGAACTTGGAAGGAACACTCGTAGCTCGGCCTCCACCATTTGATGGCACCAACTACACCTATTGGAAGAGGATGATGCAATTCTACTTTCAAGGGATAAGCTGGGATCTTTGGAGAATGGTCTCAAATGCATATGATCTTCCTCAAACCGACTATGCTACATGGGATGCAAACACGGTGAGATCAGCTCAATTAAATGCAAAAGCTGTAAGTATTCTTTATTGTTCAATTTCCGTAGGTGAGTTCAATAGAATTTCAAATTGTGAAACTGCATATGAGATATGGCATAGACTCTCTATTACCTATGAAGGAACTGTTCAAGTTAAAAATTCCAAAATTGGCATGCTTAAACAAAAGTTTGAACAGTTTCGTATGGAACCAAATGAGTCTATTAGTGAAATGTATGCAAAGTTTTCTTCTATTATTAATGGTTTGAATGCTTTAGGTAAAGCAATTAGTGAAGAGGATCTAGTGTCTAAAATCCTTAGGTGTTTGCCTCCAAAGTACAAACCAAAAGTGACTGCAATCGAAAAAGTCAATGACCTCACTCGACTAAGGATGGAGCAACTCATTGGCAACCTAGAAGCACATGAGGCAACCTTAGAGGAAGAGGAAAGATTGGCGGCTGAACACAAGAAGGAGAAAAGAAAGGACATTGCATTCAAAGCATCAACCAAGAATAGTCATGACACAAGTGAAGAAGATAGTGAAGAAGAAACACTCATTGTAAATGGTAAGCAGTATAGAAGTTTTAAAACTAACAAAATTCCTAGTGTTTCTTCCTCCAGGTGCTTTGAATGTGGCAAAAAAGGACACTTAAAAGGTGATTGTCCCAAACTTAAGAAGGGGAAGAAATCATCTGACAAGAAGAAAGAAAAAGCATACAAAGTTGCATGGGATGATTCAAGTGATGATAGTGAAGGTGGAGAAAAAGAAGTAGAGTGCCTAATTGCTACAACAAATGAAGAAGAAGAAGAGGTAAGCATTTTTTATTTGCCAAAAGAAGATCTAATTGCTAGTCTTCAAGATACACATGAGAAATATGTTGATTGCAAAAAGAAACTAAAGAAAGCTAAAAAAACTAATGAGGATTTGTATGCTAAATTAAATAATCTTTCTTTTGAAAAGGACAGTATTGTTTCTGAAAACCTTACCTTGAAATCATCTTTAAATGATTGCAATATGAAGTTGCTTACTTTAGAAACAAATCATGATCTTCTTTCTCAAGAAAAGGTTGATTTGCTTGCAAAACTGCATTATTTTCAGACTCAGCCTATCCTATGTAATCATCTAGATTATGATGCTATTGTTAAGGAAAGAGATGCTTTATCATCTAATCTAGATCAAGCAAAGTTAGATATCAAAAAGAAAATGGATGAGATTGCCAAGTTACAAAGAGAAATTAATAGCTTGAGAAGCAATGATGTTCTTGATAAAATTCTGAAAAATTCTTCTAGTTATAATGGAAGGAGAGGGTTAGGATATGTTTCAAAAGGGAAATCCTATCAACCTAAACCTAGAAGAACACAAGCACCTAAGGCCAAGATTATGTATGTACCCAAGAACAACTCAACTCCTAGAAAGAGAAATGACATTGACTTTATTTGTTGTCACTATTGCTTGCGTCTTGGACATTACTCTTTTTCATGCCCATACAAGAAAAGGGATGATGATCTAGTTTGGGTTCCTAAAACTTAGAGATTTGAATTTGATTTGTTGAGATTTGACCTAAAACGTTACTTTGATATTCAAATGTCTTATCTCAACAAATTGAGCTTTAACTTTTATATTCTTGCAAAATTGTATTACATTTTGCTTGCAAATAATTACTGAAAAACAATACAGAAACACACTCGGTCGAGAAAATATTCGACCGAGACACTGTCGGTCGAGAAGTCGTCGACCGAGCAGGTTACTGTTTTAAGCCTGCAAAAAGCCTGATAAAACCTGTAAAAATAGCAGAAGACTCGGTCGAGAAAATCTTCGACCGAGATATATTCGATCGAAGAATAGTTCGACCGACTCAAGTCTTGTTGAACCTGTTTGATTGATTCAGTTTGCTATCAATATACCTAACTAAGATTATTAGTACGATAAAAGGAAACCTTTTGAAGAAAAGAACTTTGAGACAAATTTGTCAAATCAAAACATATTGATAGTCTTGCATCATAAAATTATGAGATAATGTATATGAGGATCTTACCCCAATTACTACAAATAATGTTGCTTACAAAGATTAATGATGAAAATCTATATTCTTACTGCAATTGGTCATGCTTTATGAGTCTTTATTGCAAGCTCACATACTATCAAAAGTTTGATTAAATATGATCTTTTCATGGTTTGCCTAGAATATTCCTTGGTAAATTTTATGAACCATGTGCCTTAAGAAAACTTTATTGAAACCTATGGATTTGATTTTGTTGGATTGAATAAATATTGCTCTTGCCATTAAGATGATTATAGTAATTCAGCTCATTACATACATAGATGATGCTATAAAATTGAAAATGTCATTATTGCATTAAGGTAAATCTCTATGGCACAAATGCATCTTGACATATTATGATTATCTTGTGCTTAGCTTATGGAAAAGGATATCATCTTTGTGATGCATGAATATTTTCACTATGGACTTTAAGTTTTATGTTTTGCACATAAAATATTCTATGAAGAAAAAGGCAAGCAAGATTATTTGATTTTAATATCTTGCTTAGAACAAGAATATTAATGTTATATCAAATTGTTTGTTCTAAGAGCAAAATGTTACAAGCCGTATAAATTTGCTTCCAAGTCATTAATACTATAAGAATCAAACATGTTTTTAAGGAACAAATTTTTCTATACATAAAGGCTTTATATTCAATCAAATGGATCATTGTGAATGCTTAAATTGGAAATCTGCAGAAATTGCCTCTCGGTCAAAATCAAGTTTGACCGAGGAGCGCCCAGGTCGAAGTCAAGGTCGACCTAAAATAAGCTTGACAAAATACTTAATTGTAAATCATTTCCTTGCACTCAATCTTAGTATATTGAAAACAAGATTTTAGTGCATAACTCTCATAAAAGGTTAACTTATTATGATCTAATACTTATTGCAACCTTAGAATCCTTAAATTATCTTGATTATAAGATTAAGGGGGAGCTCACAAAAACTATCTTGACTATAAGATTACGAAGGAGTTCACAAAATTTTGTAAACATCATAAAGAAAGTTTGAAACTAGTTATGACCTTAGTATCTTTAAAGTAATCTTGGAGCCTACAATATTTATGAATATAATGGCATTCTCTAAACAAATTAGGGCTTAACATCCCGTGCATTTGGTTAGAGATACATTCATTGATTCTACTATAAGCTTAAAAGAATCTCATATCATTTTAGGGCTTAACATCCCTTGTAAATGGTTGACAAACTACTAAATATACTCATGAGCTTAAAGGATTCTCATGTCATTTTCAGGGCTTAACATCCCTTGTAAAATGGATGAGAAATCAAAACACATGTCATGAATCTAAAAGGATCTCATCTCATTTCAAAGCTTAACATCCTTTGCAAATGATTGAGAAATAAATTGTGGCTAAATTTGACATAAGTGGTTTGCTTTGAGTATCAAATTATCAAATTAAGGGGGAGAAATAAAAGTCATAATTAATGTTTAGCTTGGTTATCTTTTTAAAATGACAAAGGGGGAGAAACAATATAAATTAAATGAAAAGGAAATGCAAAGGAAATTTCAGGAATGAAACTCATATGATTTACATTATTTTGATTTATATTGGAAATGTTTGCCATCTTCAAAAAGGGGAGATTGTTGGCTAAATTGGACATTATTATAATCCCTTTATTTTGATGATGACAAACATTTCTTTCTTGTGGTTATAACTTGCTATTTGAGTGTTTCAGGGACAAGCATATAAGGTGGTGGATAGGAAGACTTGGAAGATCAATTTGCTAAAATTGCTTTATTTTCATGATTGTAATCAATGTAAAAACTTTTATAAGTTTATAATGTACAAGTACTTAGATATCATGTAAATCAAGCGTTTAGATCTTCCTATCCACACACAACACTTAGATAGGTCATCCCTAAGTGAGCATCACAATTGCACATTCATTTGTTACACTTAGCATATGAGTTAAAGTTCTGAAACAGAGTTTGTCTCGGACGACAAACTTCTCGACCGAGATACTCTCGGTCGAACATCTTCTCGACCGAGAAACTCCCAAGTCTAAAGCACGAACATCTTTGCAAAACCTGCTATAAGTCATCACAGAGAAGGGCTCGGTCGAACTTTACTTCGACCGAGACAATGTCTCGAGCAGGTTCTATAGCCGTTAGACTTAGTTCTATAGCCGTTAAAGTTAGTGGGAAAAAGTGGTTGGGAGTTGAGTTGAACATTGCTCCAGACTCACCCTCAGTCGACAATTTCCTCGACCGAGAAACACTCGGTCGACAAACTTCTCGACCGAGAAGAGTTCTGTCTGCACTTTTCAGAACTAATCAACTAGCCATTACAAACGCAATTAGTGGACAACTAACGGCTAATTGAGCACTAAGAACCCCCTAGAAAGTGTCTAGAACGTCCCTAAGTACTTGTAGGTCATTCCTATAAATAGGACATGCCTTAGGACACCTAAACTCACTTGAGTACACAACTTGCATACACAATTACACTTGAGATTCAATCATTGTGAGCAAACAAGTTGAGCTACACTTGCAATCTGTTTTCCTTGAGCTCTACATTTGTGTCCTATAGGTTGATATCTCCTATCCACTATACATCCACGTCCATCCACTTTGGTTAGGAGATCAAACGCTTGATATAGGATCAAAGCGTTGTACTCTATTGGTAACGTTGTTTCCTTCTTCCAATCTTGCTCTTTTTATTGTGTTTTGTTCTCCTTTGCTACTCCTAGGTTGGAGGCTGCGGAAAGGAAGTTGTTGGAGCTTCTTTAGGTGGTGAAGGTAGCTCGGCGGACTTAGGATTACTTTAAGAATGCTGTCTCAACGGGAAGCTACTTCAAGAGGAAGGCTACTTCAAGGGGGAGCTTGGAGTTACTTCAAGGAAGGCTGCTTCAAGGTTGGTGAGACTACTTCTAGGTGAAGGCTAAGGGTGAAGGTATTTGTATCTTATGTAACATCCTTGCGAGGTAATAAAATACAAGTGTTTTCAAAATCCCAATTGGAAACAATAAGGTAGTGGATTGACTCCCTTAGTTTTTGCTAAGGGTGGAACCACTCTAAACGCCGTGTCTCCTTCTCAAATTTTCAATTGTGGTTGCTTGGTTGAATTAATTTTAAAAAATATTATAAAACCCTATTCACCCCCCACTAGTGTTTTTTCAAGGTACATGTGCATAGTCAGTAGTAGAGAGAGAAAGATAGGTGGCCACCTCGGTCAGATGACACTTCTAATCTGATGAGCCTATCCCAACTTCTAAGTGCAGTAGAAAAGCAACTTTAGGAGGGGTGTTGAGAGGCTGTAGGAGCCAAATGGGAACTCTGTCAAACTAAATGATGTAGGGCAGGCTATGTCGGTTATGCACTTATGATTTACGAGCACAAACGTTGTGGCGTCGTTATTTAGGCTTTATTAGGATACTTTATTTTATTACTTTTTTCCCTTTTATTGGGTCCTTGTAAAGCCAAGTGGTTTAGTCTTATATTGGCTACATCACGTCTAGTCATTGTTTTACAGGCCTATATAATGGTTGTATATCATCATTGTTTAAACACGTTGAAGATTATGAATGAAAGTGCAAGTTATTTTATTAGTTAAATAGCATAGTCATTAGGTTTTTCATTAGTTGATATTACAGCCTAACCCTAACTTAGATTAGGTTTTACTCGTGTCCTCGCCATCTAGCCACCACCCTACCTTGCCGCCAGCCATCATAATCACCCGCAGTCGTCGCCAGTAGCTACCAACAGCTGCCAGCCATCATAATCACCCACAGTCGTCGCCAGTAGCTACCAACAGCGCCGCCAATTGTTGATGTTCCCCCTGCAACCCTCAGCCAACTAGCTACAGTTGAATTTGTGGGTCAAGGGGTACACCTCAAACTTCCACGGGAGACATCACCTTTAAACCTATCAGATTCAAGGAGGCAATCAAATCAATTTTATTTTGAGTAAGATCTTTTCTTTGTTTGTTGTAATTTTGTCTATCTATTGTAGCTTTAGTACATTCGCAACGGGTTCCAGGTTGTGAGATTTCAAGCCCTACCAAATATTTGCGCAAATCATATTTTATGCGAGTTCTCCCTGTTCTGTACGCATATTTATTTTCGTATCAATATGATTCTCTTATTTCAAATTGTACAGGCACACCTATAGAACGTATTTTTTATTTTGACTTGTATCATTTTCACAATCCCTTCGAGCAATCTACAATGTCAGGCAATCGCCCTACCAGGCCAATTTTGGAATCAAACCAGAGTGTTGCTCCACCCTACCAGCTTTCTCCCAATTCTTCTCAAGCCAAAACACTATATACACTTGGTATGTTGGATAAAAATGTTGATTCCAACATGAATGAGTTGCAATCAATTCACCAAGCGATTCACGTCAACCTAGGGTATGTTATGTCCCGAACTTCTAAGGCAATGCAACAATCTCACTCAACCCCACTCTTGTGCAAAGTCGTCCACTTGCCATCCATGACAATCACGATTACCACCATACCAATGCCAGTAACTCTTACGAGGAACTTGATACCTACTCTCCACATCCCCTTTATGAGGATCCTCTCTGATTCCATACCTCCCCGTTTCTGACATCTTACAACCAACCTACGGCCCTAATCATTATGCACTGCAGCCTTCAGCTCCTTACACCATTAAGTCATCGTGTTCCTCCTCTGGTCACCCCTTATGCACTTGTGTATCTGGATAGTTTCCCCTCCTCGTCCTCCTAGCAGTCCACCTCCTAGTCCTAGACCTCATTTTCTCCCTCCCCATCCTGATAATTTTTTAGCCCATCCATTTGGCCCTACATTCCCCCCTAACCATCACAACCATTACTGCATGGCACCTCCACCAGCTCACAATGATATCACCCGCAAAGTTAAGGTGAAGTCTCCAAGTTATAATGGCAAGCTCCCAATGCCAAAGAGTTCCTGGATTCACTATTGAAGATAACTTCAACTGGAATGCTATGATAGACGCCCAAAGGATTCGTTTTGCAAGAATGAAGTTGGAGGGTTTAATCAAACGTTATTGGCAAGGCGTTCAACATGACATGGGGCACTTAGGTCAACCTTACACCTATTTTGGGATGAGACTAAAAACCAAGCTACGTGAATGATATGTCCATGTCCAATATCAACGCCAACCTCATTCTGATTGGACGAACCAAAGCCAAGGATCAATGTTTGTCCGTGAGTACATGAAAAAATGAAGAAGCACGGAACCGTTGTATTCATGGTGATTCATATTGGCAACTGGCCTCTCATTTTGTAAATCGCCTGCAATATTCGACGTAGGATTGAATTAGAACAGTATGATTCCCTTGACGATGCATTCTATTGTTCCCAAAAGATCTAGACATATATGTAAATCAACACTAGTAGCTCCTTTTCTAGTTTTGGGCAACGAAATCGCTCTACCAATAACCCTTCTACTAGTCTGCCTTGTTATGTCTATCCTCTACCTCAACCCCCTCACCAAAGCTCCTCAGCACCTTCATCAGAAAGGTAAGGAGGTTGTAACCACCACATCCCTCCCTCCTTCGCAAGGCCATAAATGCTTTCACTGTCAAACACGACTCATCTAGTTGTCCAACGCTACCAACATGCTCTACGTGTGCCTTCTGACTCTCATAACACCGTCCCTGAGGATGACATTGAGTGTGAGGATGCGCTACCTACCTTTAAACCTTCAGATGATTCTGTCGACTATGGTTATGATTATAGTATGTCATATCTTCAGGTGGTGTGTGTTCTTGTTGCCCCTTCTGATGACGAAAGGAAACGCACCACTCCTTTTCAAACCTTCTTTAAGCACGTTGGTAAAGATGCAAACTCACTAATCGTGGAAATTCTTAGACCATCATCTCGCCCCATGGTTTGAAATGCATGGAGTTGTGCCCAAAGCCCCACCCTTAGCCACACAAGGTACACTAGGTGAACTAGATTAGTTTGACCATCACCTATAGCCTTGTTCCAATCACTCAGGGTGCTTACCGCGGCCATACTTGGTATGATTTGTTGCCTATGGATGTAGGCCACGTCATCCTAGATCGTTGTTGGGATGTCTTGGATGCTCGCAATGAGCACGTTCAAATGTTTAAATCTTCAAGCACAAAAGCAAACACATTAGACTTGCCCCTATTCGTTTCATCTCTCCTCCAAAAACCGGTAAATCGTCAAACACCCAGATGTCAAAACCCCGGCATTCGCTACATCTTTTCACACGCAAAGAGCTGGAAGAAGCCAATCAATAATCTAAATGCATGTATGGGTTGTCCGTCAAAGAGACCTTTAATATGTATGATTTTCAGTACCAACCATCAAAACTTATTTCCTTCCTCGACGAGTTCAAAGACATGACACTTACCTCCCCGATGAGCTCCCACCCATAGTTCAAAATTTCGTTGAAATTGGCAAAATTTCACCAATTATTTTTTTTTTTTTAACTGGTCATTCTATTCATCTCGTGGCCTGGGCTCGATCTTGGGACCTCTCACTGACAAACTAAGTGTCTAACCATCTTGGTGTCTTCTGTTAGACACCAATTATTTCTATTAGTATAAGTGCTTTATTGTGTTATGTTATTTCTTTTGTTATGGGTTTTAGACTTGTCTTGTGTTTAGCCTTTTTTCTTTCATCCCATATTGCCTAACTCTGTCTTTTGGCTTACTCTCTTGCCCTATAAAAGAGAGCCCATTGGATTTGGCTCACGACATCTGATCAACATAACATAACACAATAAAAAATAATGCAGTGCACTCAGAGGGACTAATTCGTAATAACAAAAAATAATGGAGAAAATTACAACCAACCCTCTATGGACATTCGTATACAGAATTGATGAGTCTCCTCACATAATATAGCGTTTAAAAATAAAAGACAGAAGTGCAGTGCACTCACAGGGACCAATTCATAATTACAAAAAATAATGGAGAAATTACAACCAACCCCCTCAACGGGCTTTCTTATTTTGTCGTAGTCGGGGGATTGTAGTTGACCCACTAGCATCTCTTTTGGTTATTCGGCCATTCGAAGTGCAGTGCACTCACAGGGACCAATTCATAATTATAAAAAACAATAGAGAAAATTGCAACCAACCCCCTCTACAGACTTTCTTGTACAGTATCGATGAGTCTCCTCACATAATATATCATTTAAAAAATAAAAGACAAAAGTGCAGCGTGCACTCATAGGGACCAATTCGTAATTAAAAAAATAATGGAAAAAATGCAACCAGTCCCCTTTTATGTGAGTCTCCTTACATAATATATCATTTAAAAAGTAAAAGACAAAAATGTAGTGTGCACTCACAGGGACCAATTTGTAATAACAAAAAATAATGAAAAATACATAAAAACGGACACACATAGGTAGAAAAGCACACACACATAGGAAGGAAGAGTAGAAAATAATGGAAAAAAATATAAAAAATAAGAACACACACAGGTAGAAAAGCACACACACACAGTGGCGGACCTAGAAATTTTAACTGGGTGAGGCCATCACATTATCGAACATTTTCATCTGCAATATTATCAATTTTTGAAATTAAAAAAGTCGGTAGTCTATCATTATTGTGGTTATATTAAGCAAAAAAAGGATTATTTTTCTTTTAAAAAAAACAAAATTACTTAACAAAACATACTTAGAAAAAATATATATTTGAAACAAAATTGCAGCGGGTTATATTAAACTTCTACGGTTTGGTCGGATTATGTCAAATTAAGTATAACATATGACAACTTGATAAAAGAAATTGAAAAATTGTAGCAAATATGATGCGATTTTATATGTGTCGCATAAGATTGCCTTAGGACATAAGTCATGCAGCCCATCCAGAAAAAATATATACATATTGCTATATGATATTTATAATTTTATATAACATATACATCATTTCACATCAAATTATTATTTTTTTGATAATATGTCGTCCATTTAAACTACCCAACTTTCGGAATGAGTGGCGCGAAATAAATTGTCAGTGGTTTTCGAAAAACAAACTTGGGCCACTTCATTGGTAGTTCTTGATCAGAATAAAATTGGCAAATTCCACCCGGCTAACATCTAGTCGTTTGTTAGCTTATTCTATAAGGAATGGAACTACCTCATCTCTCTTGTATAATGTCTCTTCCATTATCTCTCTTCCATAGATTAAATGCATCATATATGTAATAAATGCATATGTTGGATGACTCCTATTTTCATTTTGGAAATCTGTCTCCACATATATTGCTCTCTTTCTTCTGCTATCTTGGTAACTCTCGATCTCTCCCATAATATTCTCTCCGACTCTTCAACTTCCTAATCTCTCTTTTCCACTCCCGCTCTTGTAAACTTATTCATAACTCCCATTTACTCATTCCAGTCACGGTTACAAATGTATTTATTTGGGTGAGGCCCTAATAACTTGCCCCCATTAAATGAGCGGAAACACATGGGCGTGGGTGAGGCCACGGCCTCACCTGGCCTGTACGTGCGTCCACTACTGCACACACATAGGAAGGAAGAGCAGGCATGTCACCCGCTCTTATTCATAGGGTATAAGATATGTGCTTTATTGTGTAATGTTATGTTATTTCTTTTGTTATGGGTTTTAGACTTGTCTTCTGTTTAGCCTTTTTTCTTTTATCCCATATTGCCTAACTTTGTCTTTTGGCTTACTCTCTTGTCCTATAAAAGAGAGCCCATTGTATTTGGCTCACGACATCTAATAAACCTTTTCCCTATTCTAGATAGTATCAGAGCAACATGATCCACACTTACCTCTCATGTTCCCATCAACCCTAGCCATCATTCACCAAGCCCCAACCCTAGCCGCCATTCACCCCTTCCCTACCCTACCCTACCCTAGTCGCGACGCCATTCACCCCCTATAGTCGTCGTTGCCATCCAATCCTGTAGCCTGCCCGCAGCTGCCACCCATCACCTACCCGCCATCGCCCCCTTTCTCCCTCTTCTCTTGCAACTGCCATACCCTTCTCCCCTCACTTGCCGTCGCCACCATCCCTCCCACCTGCTGCCCCCCTCCTTTCCCATCCCGTCGCCTCCCCCCCCCCCGCCTTCCCCACCCTCGCTGCCCTCCACGACCTCCTCATCTGTCACCACCACCACCTCTCCATCCTTTCCCAAAGGTCGTCCTATCCATCTCCTATTCCACCATTATTCCCTCTCTGCCACATAGCCCTCACATACATCTCTGTTAATTATTCCTTGTCCATCTCTATCTCCGGGTATTTTCTAAGATAGCACGTTGACATTTGAAACGGTCTACGTTTGCTATCTGTCTGCGCCTCATGGTTGAGTAATCTTCTCTCCATGGTGGCGTAGGTCTTTTTCTCTGCAATCTACTGCCTCGTTTGTGGGTTTCTCGAATCTGATGCGTCAGATCTCCTATTGTTGCCTATTGCACCGTTGCGATTTTTGTTGCTCTGTTGAACCTGGCCTTCTGTGCCCATGTGTTGGGTTGTTACTTCTGCCTGCTAACTACCGTTGTTATCCGATGCTTGCTACTGTCTGCTATTGCCTGCTCCCTGTTGTTGCCTACCTCTTGTATTGGGCCTCTTGTATCTATATCTGCCTCATGGCTTCTACTGGCCCGCTTCGAACACTTTGTGTCACTATTGTAAAGTTGGATGGCTCCAACTTTCACACTTGGTTTGCGGCCTTCGAGCTGTATGTCAAAGCTCAGGATAGTTACATCTTATCTTTGAGGGTTTGGTTGTACCTGTTGAAGGTGTTGATGCTAAAACCAAGCAAGCTTATGATTTGTGGTCGAAGGACGATTCCGGTGTCATTACTTGGATGGTCAACACTTCTGCGCCTGAAGACTGTCAAAGCCATGTGAGACCAGCTCTCACATGTTTAATCTCATCAGCAACTTCCAAAGAAAGTGTTTAACATTTTAAAACAACTGGCCAAGGAGTGTTCTACGACTAACTCTGCGGAGGATTATTATAATCAACGTTGATCCCTCTGGGACAAGTTCTAGGTTTATCACCCCCTCTCTGTTGATCTCACTGAAATACAGCGACGGCGCAATGAGCTTCAACTGGTGCAATTTCTTGCCGGCTTACCCCACTCATTCTCTGGTGTGGTAGACCAGATATTGTACTGTCTAGCGACTGTTGCCTACACTGTATGACATTCTCAAACAGGTTCAATGCCTACCGTCGGTCTCTCCTTTATCTCCAGACCACTCAGATGTTGTCCTTGTTGTTCGCACAAGAGATTCCTTCCATGGTTGTGGTCATGGCCGCGGTCGTGGTTGTGGTCGCTCTACTGCTGGACCTGGTCGTGGTTCATCTTCGTCTGGTCTTGATTCTTCCGAACAATGTTATTATAACTTCTCTAAAAGCACCAACCATACTGAGGATCTTTGTTGGATCAGGCATGGTAAGCCCACATGGGCAATTCAGGTCACTACTGATCAACCAGAATTTGCACCGTCCTCTTCATCTCAGCCCTCTATGGAGTGGATTTGACAAGTTGCTTCAGGCTCGTCTCGCTCCCTCCACTACTGATACCTCTGCTAATGGAGGTTCTGCTCTTCTAGCATCCTCTACAACCTATGGTAAAAATAAATGGGTGATTGATTCTGGCGCCACCTCTTATAACTTTGGCAATTCTACTTTATTTTTTGAACTGCATAAAATTTCTTCTGTTCCACCTATTACACTTGTTGATGGTTCACAGTCATGTTTCTAGCATCGAAAATATTTGCACTCCTGGCAAATTATTATTGCGCTCAGCACTTTATGTTCCTAAATTTCCTTTGAATCTGTTATCTGTTAGTAGAATTGTAAAGAGCTTGCGGTGCTCCTATCACTTTTGGCCTAAACGGTGCTGTTTTTCATGATCTGCGCACAACGATGAGGATTGGTTCGGGCCTTGAGGGACCAAACGGGTTATATTAGTTGGATCCACCAAAGACAATTGCATTGCTGACTGCGTCCGTCACCGGTCTCTAATGGCATTACAGACTGGGGCATCCAACTGCTGCTACACATTTGCTTCCTACTATTTCTGATTCAGTTTTTCATTATGAAACTTGTCAGTTGGGAAAACAAACTCGTGTTACTTTTTCTAAGAAAATTTGTATTGGGTCTAAGCAACCTTTTGATATTATGCATGTTGATGTTTGGGGTCCCTGTTCTGTTCCAAGTATCTCTGCTTTCCATACTTTATGAGCTTTATTGATGACTTTTTTAGAACTACATGGTTGTTTTTATTAAAAGATCGTCCCCATATGATAGACACTATCACCTCCTTTTTACTGAGATCTGTACCCAGATTGATAAACCTATAAAAGTTTTTCACACTGACAATGCTCTAGAATTTGTGCAATCATCTGTCAACCAGCTTTGCCGCAAAATGGGTACTATTCATCAAACTTCATGTTCGTATACTCTGCAACAAAACGGAGTTGCGGAGCGCAAAAACGGGCATCTCTTAGAAGTTGCCTGCACCATTCTTTTTCATAATCATGTGATTAATCGCATGCCCTCTTCTGTCCTTGGCAATCAGGTACTGTATCAAATTCCATACCTTGATGCCCCACTTTTTAGTGTGCCTCTTCGGATTTTAGGCAGCACTTGCTTTGTCAAAAATCTTCGTCCAGGTTTGACTAAGCTTGACCCACAGTCTACCAAATGTGTGTTCTTGGGTTACTCTCAGACTCAGAAGGGCTATAAGTGTTATGATCCCTCTGCGAAGAAATGGTTTGTTAGTGTTTATGTGGTCTTCTTTGAGCATATGCCATGCTACTCTACAGCAGGTTCTTCACTGACATCTAATATGTTAATTGATAGACCTCTACCTGTGACGGTTGACACTGACCTGCCTCCTCCGGATGTGACCTCATCACCGCCTTTCAAAGTATATCAACGATGCCCGAGAACTACAACTCCCTCCATGGCCCCTCCAACTCCAATCCCTCAATCCTTATCAGCAGATCCACCTACAACTCAGGTATTTTCTTATTTGAATGCTCCTATTAGTCTACGGAAAGGGACCAGATCTTACACTCGACATCCTATTGGCAATTTCTGTTCAACTGCTAACTTGGGTGTGAATTTTGCCAATTTTACCTCTGCTTTATCTGCTATTTCTATTCCTAAGAATGCATCTCAGGCTTTACAACATCCCGCGTGGCGCCAGGCTGTGGAAACTAAAATGCAGGCTCTTACTGATCGACATGTGTGGGACTTGGTTGATCCCCCTGTTGATTGTTCGCATGTCGTGTGCCACTGGGTCTTTACTGTCAAGTATTAACCTGAAGGCACAATTGAACACCTGAAAGCTCGCCTTGTGGCCAAAGGCTATATACTTAGACGTATAAAGACAGTGAATAAAAAAAGACCGCTTAATCGGCCAAGACCCCCAACCGCCTAATTTAGCCCCTAATCGCCTGTTGAGCAATTTGAACAAAAGCGCCCGCTTTTTGCCCGCCTCACTCGCTTTTTCCCGCTTTTTTCCCCGCTTTTGCCAGCTTTTTTTTTAAATGCTATTGTAAGCATGTAACATTAATTAATTACATGTTCCAAGTAATGTTGACTATAATATATGAATCTTGTATACCTTAAATGTTCTATGATATAGCTAGTCCTAATTTAGAATGCATACTGTGTGTAAGATGTAATAATAGGGTACTGTTGTAATGCATCTAAGTAAATATCATATTACTCTATTATACTTCTAATACATGATTAGTTTTATTGATTTCCTTGCTGCTTTCAGTGATTAATGATTGGTACTACTGGTAAGTATTACTTTAGCGATTACTATAAATCAATAATTCATAGTTTGTTATTTACAATTACTGATCTGCTCGCTGATTTTAGTGATTAGAGATACTGATTAGTAGTAAAGTATTGATGAATACTTAGTTAATTACTAATTTGTTGATTAGATATGTATAAAAGTTCCTTAGAAATATATTTTTATATACACATGTAATTTTTTATAAAATATATAAAATTTAGGCTCCCACTTTTTCAAAAATCACCCGCTTAATCGCCCGCCTACCGCTTAATCGGTTACAGGGTGTTGTCTGCACGCCTCCCGCTTCCCCCTTGCCAATACACTGTATAGAGTAGATTACTTTGAGACTCTCTCCTGTTGCATGTATAAATTTTGTTTGTGTTCTTATATCTGTGGCTATAAATTGGGATTGGCCTCTGTTTCAGTTAGATGTTAAAAGTGTCGTTTTATATGGTGATCTGCATCAGGAGGTATATGTGGCGCAACCACCTGGCTTTGTTGCTCAGGGGGAGTGCTCCAAAGTGTGCAAGTTACGCAAAGCGATCTATGGACTAAAACAGAGTCCTCGCGCCTAGTTTGACAAATTGAGTAGTATTCTTCAGAAATTCATTTTCTGCATATCACACTCTGATCACTATGTATTCATTCAGCAATCCCACTTTTCATGAGCGGATTAAACATATTGAAGTGGATTGCCATTTTGTCAGAGAAGTTGTCTTATCTGACAATTTCTCTGCTCCATATACTCACACTTTTGATCAAGTTGTTGACATCTTCACCAAACTTCTTCCCAAGGCCAGATTCACTACCATGGTTGAAAAGTTGGGCATGATTGATATCTATGCTCCAGCTTAAGGGGGAGTATTAGTATATGTGTTTTATTGCGTTACGTTGTTTTATTTCTATTGTTATGGGCTTCAGACTTGTCTTGTCTTCAGCCTTTTTTCTTTTATCCCATATTGCCTAACTTTGTTTTTGGCTTACTCTCTCGTCCTATAAAAGAGATCCCATTGTATTTGGCTTAAGACATCTAAACACCTTTTCCCTATTCTAGAATTTTGATGCCAACATCTATCGGATATAGAAATGGCCAAACATGTCTTTATTTAGGGAATTCTACTAGAAAAAAAAATTTGATGGCTTTTTCAAAATTTTGACAAAATTAGGTAAATTTTGACAAAATTAGGTAAATTTTGACAAAATTAGGTAAATTTTGATGAAAAAAGGCTCTTTTTTTCTGCATTTCAGCGAAATGTTGAGAAACATAGGTAATATTTCAAAAAAATAGGGTACGATGCAGAATTTACTATATGACTCCTTGGGCTTTTTAGGGGCAACCTAAGTATGTTTCTTCTCTTCCTAGCATTATTCTATCCCTCTCCCATTTCTCTTACTTCTATAAAGATCTCCGAAGGAAATGATTAGATATGAATCTAGGAGTTGTATCTATGGCTAATTGGCTATGATTACCCGATAGCTTTCATTTTTGAGGTCAAATGATTTGTAACGATAGTGCACAAAATTAGCATGACCACCAAGATATTTTGTATGTATGCCATTATCAATCACACCTCTTAGCTACATGGTTGCCTCCTATAGGTTGTAGCTACAAAAGCACACGGCCAAGAACAATTCTTGAGTTAATTCATGAGTATGTACTTTGTCAGTAGTAGACATATAAAGATCACATTGAAGCACATCTATACTTGTATAAAACAAATAAATTGGAGCCAATTTGTTGATAGGTATAATCAACAAGGGGGATAGCAACCATCATAGTCCATTCCAACTAGATACATAAATCATAGTTGTCTTATGCTTCCTCAATACTCACTCACATACCACAACAACATTGTTCATGTACTACGTCTTGTCATCCTATCTAGAGGTCCTACCATCCTACATCATATCTTGTCTCCATATATTGGTGTCTTTCAGTGTTATAACCCCATTTTTCCTAGCCATGTAATGAAATTGTATTTCTCCTTTTAATGATAAATGAAATCAATAATTGCTTTATTTGTTTGAATTGAATGGATTTCGTTTACAATAGCCTTGTTTGGTTTCTAAGTGGGCTTTATTGGCTATTGGGCCCAATAACAAGAAAAAGAAAATAAAAGAAACAGGAATTTAGTTAATAAAAGGAATAAGGAAAGGAGAAAATATAGAGGTAGAAGCCTCTAGAAGGCTAAGAGGTAGCCTCCAAAGGTAAATTTCGTGCCTTTAGGGTTCCTTGAGGTCTAAGGAGTCCAAGATACCAAGATAATGGCATAAGAAAGAGAAAATACCAATTAAATTGGTTTTATTGAAGGATAACTTTCTTATGAAGGAAATATCATTTTCCTTTGGAATTTGGGTTTCAAATTTAATATACGAGTAGATAATGCCAAGGCAGACTTTCGTTTAAAATTTGAATGAAAAAAGACAAACGAGGAGAGAGTTATGAATTTTGCAAGTTTTCAATGCATTGAATTATATATATTACTAACTTTCTCGTTTTAAGGAAAAAAAGGAAACAAGGGGGCGATGACAGCCATCGGATCCCCGCGTGGTCCAGAGGACCACGGATCCGACGATAGTTGTGCATCGTCAACCTCAATTCACAGAAGGAAAGGGAAAGGGGAAATCGGGATTTCAAATCCTATTTTCTCGCATCTCACGACACCATATTAGAATCCAAGACCACGAGGGTCTTTGGGAGGGGATTCCGTGCGCATCAAGCCTGAGTTTTGGGTAGTTTCGAAGAATCTAGAGGAAACGTCCAAATCACCCGAAGGTGTGGGCGGCGGCAAGTTTGGGGAAGCCCTAGAGGGACCCCAATCCTATAAAAAGAACCCCCCTCTCGACTCCTCACACCCTCACGAATCCAACTGGCTGTTTCGCGACCCCTAGCTCCTTGTCCCTCTCTCAATTGTTCGCACTCCGGCGAGGGCGCCGCCGCGGAGCCACCGCGAGCTGAGTCCTGAGGAAGAAGGACGGATAGCAGCAGCCGTCCGATTGGAATCCACCGTGGTCTCGTGAGGAGATCCAACGGTTCGGCAATTGGTCAGCATGCGCGACCGTGTTAGTGGAGCGCGACGCGGATCGTCCGATCCCACGTGGTCCAGCGGATCACCGATTGAGCGGCCAAGTTTTTAGCGATTTCTTAATTTCCCGGTAAATGACTCCTCTTTGCCAGAATATCCAAGAAAATGATTTTCTTTGCAAACTTCGTAGAAATTGCTAGGAAGCTCCGATGGATAAACTTAATATATGAAAAATGATCAAAAAAAAATGAGGAACCTGATAAAAAGTTTTAGAACCTGATTTCGTTCCAAATTGCAAAAGTATATTAAGTTGATGAAAAGTGCATTAAACATAGGTTAGAAACCCTAATTGTGATTAAAGATTGAATCTATGATGTGTAATGGGTTAATTTGAGTACTAATAACCTGTTGGATGTTAATGAAAGATTCAAATCAAATTTAGATGAGAAATTGCATGATTTAGGGTTTTAAACCAAGAATCCATGTTAATGCATGTAGAAACCCTAATTTAGGGTTTCTCCCGTAGCGTAGTAGCTCAGGTGGTCGCAGCACGAGGCCCCTCACGAAGGGTCCCGGGTTCGAATCCCCCTGGTGGTGTTCGGAATTGTTTCTCCCGTAGCGCAGCCGGCCTCTGCGCGACTTAATGGGCTATGCTCCTTACGGGATGGGGCATAGCTCCCCAGATTGGGCTCAGCAAAAGCCTTATGAGTCTCCTGGGTTACCCAAAAAAAAACCCTAATTTAGGGTAAAGGATGAGATTGATATGTTTAATTTGAAATATTTGAAAATATGTTGATAATTGTTAATCCTGAGCCTGTTAGGAGAGATAGGACAAGATAATTAGGGTTTATGAGTAGTTTTGCTTATTTATGGTTTGTAGTGACAAAAATGATAACGAAACCCTAATAGCAAGTGAAGCCCTAAAAGAAAGTAGAAACCCTAGGAAGCAAGTTAGATTGAATAGATCTTGATAACATTAGTGAAGGAAATTGTATGGTTATTTCAGGATTCTTGTTGTGTGGATTGCTTGCTTGCTTGGATTTCATATTTGCTTGGAATATTCCTATCTTGATTCGGCTGAACAGGTATGTGGTTATTTATGAATAATTGATCTAGTTTCACGAAGTTTTCTCGAACGTTTGATCGATTGGATGCAACCTAAACTGATGAGTGTTTATTTATGCAATCATTTAAAGTCACTATGATTATCACAATTAAGTATATATGTGAATTCTCGAACCTACATGCCACCCTGATGTATGATGCATGACCAAGCCCCGAAAGGAAGGTCTAATCGGTCAAGCCCCGGAGGGAAGACAATTGGGCACCATGAGAGGTGACCCCAAGCACCAAGCTCAGGATAGAGAAGGTGGCCTTATGTCCCTTGCAAGGACAAAACCCTAAGAGAGGGTAATCCAGGGTTTAGAGCAAAAGCGGTTGAGAATGTCACATTAAAAATGTAATTTGGTTTGTTAAAAACTTATTTGTGATAATTCGGTTGTTAGAAACTATTTGTGAAAGTTTTGATTGCCCCCCACATACCGGTATAGAAATATATTGACCGGCGTTTTGATTGTCGGCGTTTTAGGTACAATCTTTGAAAAGAACAAACTATAAATTGAAACATTGTGAAGATACGAATAATAAGTTCAAGGAGGATTAGATAGATAGACTCCATCTGTGGATAGAAGTCTAGAAATCCGAAATTTCTACAAGGTATGCCAAAGATTTATTTTATTCCAGTTTTCCAATTTAGCTTTAGTAGAATTTGATAATTATTATTGATTAAATGTCGAACCACTGATCCGGAAATATTAGGATAATGTTTCTGACCTTCTGATCTCCCTTAATTGGGGGTTATCGGGAGGCGGGGTCGTTACATTCAGTCTATCTACTTGCAAACTATAAGCACTTAATTCATTCGTTTCACAATTTAAGTTGACCTCGAAATCCCCATCGAAACAGTTCACCTTCCTTCACTCAGACATGAGGAGCCCCAACCCCCACATATTCAATATGAAATATTATTGCATATTTGAGTAGACCTACACTAGTAGATCATTCTAGTAAACAATTTATTAAATAATTTGATCATTTGGTTATCAGAATGTCAGGAATGCATACGTCGAAAATGATAGAACTTTTTGTTTCAGTGGCCATCGAAACGGCATTGAAACTAGACATTTTCTTCCGTACTCCCACCTTTGCATTACACTCAACACAAGATTAATTTAATCCCAAGGTCGTTGCTCCCTAATCGCCCTCATTATTGCATGAACCTGATTGGGCATCTTGAATTGCAAAAGCCAGGTTGACGTCCTCCTTAAAAAGCTTTATTTGTGGGAGCGAGGGTCCTTACGTAGATTGCCCCCAAGAAGGATGGTAGTTGTAGATGGATTTGGATTGTCAACCCATCAATAAGATTGTTGCAAATATCAATTTCCTATCCCACACCTTAACAATATGCTTGATCTACTGGCAGGATCACATTTTTTCACCTAAATCGACATCTGTAGCGATTACCACCAGATATGTCAACAAATCTCATGAATGGAAGACTCCCTCAAAAACTTCGGATGAACTATGTGAATGATGACAGACCGTGCCCTTTTGCCAGTCCTACGTACCCACCACCTACATGTGTCATAAACCATATGTTGTGGTCGTTCATTGTTAATTTTTTGTGGTCTACTTTGACGATATTTTGATTTAAGACCAAGGGTGAGCACCTGGCTCATATTTGACTTGTCTTTGAAACAATTTGCATCCAAAATTTATAAGTTAGTCTAAATAAGTGTTCTTATCTTCAAGATAAAGTCATCTTCCTTGGCTACTTTGTATCGGCTAACAATATCGAGCCTGATCTTGCCAAAGTCAAAGCCATCATTGACTGGCCTACGTTTGCTACAATCTCTAAGCTTCGTAGTAGTCACAGATTGGCCACATTCTATTGTTGTCGTGTTTGAGGTTTAAGAACCATTATGGATCCACTCACTAAGTTGATGAGGTGTAATAAGTTGGAGAGGACGCCATCTGCGACACGAGCCTTTGATGTTGTCAAGACAAAATTGACAGGCCTTGTGTCTTCACCTTCTTGATTTTTTTATTTTGTTTGAGGTTTCATGCAATGTTTTTGGTGTTGGCATTGGTGGCTTCTTAAGCCAAGAAGGACACCCTATTGCATTTTTAAGCGAGAAACTCAATGACACTAAGCGCAAAATTGCTCCACTTTATTGCAAAAAAAATTATTTGTTTTGCAATCCATGCAACATTGGTGTCACTATCTTTTGCATTTGGAGCTCGACCTTTGTTACGACCATCAAGCCCTCCATTTCTAAACTCCCGAAAGAATTTAAAATATGTCATGCCAAGTGGTGCTAGTTTCTCCAGGAGTACACTTTTGTTCTCAAACACCGCTCTAGTGTTGAGAACAAGGTTAGCGACACTCTCAGTCGTTGTTTGATCAAACTTCATTCGATGAGCATTGAACTTATGGGCTTTGATGAAGGACGAATACCCCACGTCCTGACTTTAGAATTATCCTTTCTGACCTCCTTGGCAGCACACTTGGTCGATCTTCCGATTTTGTGCTATGTAATGGATTTCTCTTCCACGGCACATAGGTGTGTGTTTAGCCCACTTTAGGTCAAGATTTTTTCATTTGGATAATGATGTTGGTCATTTTCGTAGGGACAAGGTCATTGTTCTACTCAATGACATAATTTATTGGCCTTCCTACGTCGAGATATTGCCGAAGTTGTCTCGGTCTCGTACTTTTCAATTGGCAAAAGCCAAACAACAACATGCAAGCCTCTAAACTCCCCTATTCCACATGAACATTGGAAAGACCATAGTATGATTTTCATTCTTGGCCTACCCACACTTCATGTGGCCCTGACTTTGTGTTCGTGGTTGTTGATTGTTTTCCAAAGATGGCAGACTACATTCATTGTAATAAGACTTATGATGCCTCTCGTATCGCCCGTCTTTTCTTCAACGAGGTCGTCAAGCTACACAAACTTGCTACCACCATAGTGTTTGACAGTGATGTCAAATTTGTTAGCTACTTTTAGAAGACTCCATATAAAATCTTTGGTATCCAACTCAAAATCTCTTTTGTCCATAGTTATTAAGGCGCACACCTTGGAGCGCCTAGAAGGCAAGGCGTCCCACAAGGTGTGCTTTGCTTTTATTGCTGGTTTGACCTATTTTTGTAGGTAAGATGTTATATTTATGTGTTTTGAAGTTCTATGTAGCTAACCTAATGTTTGAAATTAAAATTGATACCTTGGGATTAAGAGAGGCATTCTCTCCCCCACTCCCAAGCCCGTGACGGAGGCCGAACGCCCGAGAGGGTGATAAATCAAGGCGGCAACTGGGATTGGAACCCGGGTCCATTTGTTAGGGGACACCGTGCTTGACCACTTGAGTCACTCCTTGTCAGCTAAAATCGATACCTTGTTATGTGCCAAACGTCATTTTTTATTTGGATCTAACTCACTTAATACATATTTTCTGATTTTTCTTATTTTGCGCCTTCAGTTCAGTTTCTATTTAGCGGCTACACCACGAAAGATAGTGATTGCATCCCTCAAGACTTTAAGCTATGACATTAAATCTTTATTTACTTGTATTTATCTCTTACATTGTTTACAATAATTATTTTCTTGTTCTTGACAGTATTATTATTTAGAATATATTAGAAATGTAATTGATTATATTTTCATACAATAATATATATGAGGGTTAACATAAAAAAGTATATACCTACATATATAACTATAAAATATGTGTATATATAGGGGGGTTGTCCCAAAAAATAGCAAATATGTATATACAGGAAACCAATATGACTTTTATATTTTTTTAAGTCCACCTAGGCGTTAAGACACTCAATTTTGGCGCCTAGTTGCCTTGCCATCTTAACACCTATGATTCTACCTTCCACCCACAAAGTAACTGTCAAACAGAGGTAGTTAACTTGAGTTTGGGTAACCTTCTCTGATGCCTGGTGGGCAAATGGTTAGGCTATTGGGACTTTTACCTACCGCTGAATTTGCTTACAATAGTTTCGTCAACCAATTCACAGGGACAATTCCTTTCGAAATTGTTCATGGTTACAAACCCTATTGGCCTATAGATCTAGTGCCTCTGCGCATTTGTGCCCACCCTTCCCGCACTACAGAGACCACGCTTAGACAATTGGGACTTACTTTTACCTACCACTGAATTTACTTACAATAGTTCAATAAATCAATCCATAGGAAGAATCCTTTCAAAGTTGTTCATAGTTAAAAACCTCATCAGCCTATAGATCTCATACCTCTTCTCATTGATGCCCACCCTTCCCACACTTGTGAGACCTTTGCCCAACACATTTGTGATTTACATGTTGAGATTCGCCAAAAACTTACTCTGTCATTTGAAAATTATCAGCTTTCTATATATGCACACCGCATATTTCAAGAATTTATAGTCAGAATTATGTGTCAGTATGTTATGAACACTACCCCAAAAAAATTAAGAAGCTTCACGCAAAAGAGCCAGGGCCATTCAAAAAAATTGTCAATAGGGTAGGGACCCAATGCCTATGTAACAAATTTATTGATTGATTTGGACATTAGTGTTGTATTCCACGTGGAGAATTTTTTGAGCCTTCTCTACCACCGGTTGTAGCTTCTTCAGCTCGTCATAGTGTTTCACCGTCTTCAATAGCTATACCTTCTCTGACTTGATTACCTTAGTAGCCCCTGAGGCAAGGAATGAGGTACCAATTTCGATGCCGTATCGACGGCGTAAAAATGGAGATTTATGGAAAAATTCGATAGGAATTTCGATAAATGCAATTGTGCCCATTTCGATGCCAAAATGAACGAATTAAGACATGAAATTTTGCATTTGTGATCTCTACACCTAAGTGCACTGTTTTATGCAATAAAATTGTATATGGGGGTAGGTTGGGGGTCCATCATTCATGTGGAAGGTAAGGAAACTGTCATGTTTTTCCTAGGCATTTCGATGAAGGAATTCGATGACAAAAATGTAACAGTTAAGTTATGCAATTTTGAGCTATATGCATGCATGTACTTATGTATGCTATAATATCACACATATGATATGAAGGGCATTCCCCCACATATTGTACTTGGGTTCATAGTTTGTTGTTGATATTGACTAACAGTCAACCATTTCATTGACCCAAATAGCAATAGTGTAATGTTTCTGAGCTAACTCGTTATTTTCGGAGTGGTTGGCTTCCTAACACCCTCTATTGTCCGATATACCACCACCTGAATACATGTCGTCTACACTAAAGAATATTATAAACAACATAACGTATACATTGCATTACATTAGTATTAAATACATTTTTAATAGCAAATATTAGAGAATGCAATGCAATTATGATATACTATAAGTATATACTAGGTATGAGTACTAAATGGTGAAATCACCCCAATCTCCCTTTTCTCCTCTTCAAACAGCAACAATGACACCAAGGATTTATTGAAATTGCCATCGAAATTTTTGAGTTCCTCGAACCCACCGAAATTGGCAAAATTCATCAAAATCGTCGAAATTTTCATCAAATTTTTTATAAATGCAATCATGATTGTAGATCCCATGGAAATTGACATAGACGCATGTTCCGGTAGCAGATGCCACCAAAAATCAAAATTTTGACAAATTTCATCGATTTTGTCGAAGCTTCATTCCT